>JAQFVV010006621.1:161451-366451 GCA_028023455.1 Epiperipatus broadwayi | reverse complement strand
AAGTCAATCATTTCATGTTTGTCTGATTCCGTAATAAAAATCTAAATAGATTATACTTTATCGTTCGGTTTGGAGTAGTTCGTTTGAATATTTCTTAAACTCCTATAAAATGAAGAGAATAAACTTCATTGACCGATTTAATTGAATATTATTTTCATTTATAGAAATATCAAATATAATCATGTGTTTTAATTGTTGCCAATCAAAATTTTTTATTCAGTTATTTAAAGTTTTCAAACAAGTTGTATTAATATTCACAAGTGAATAAACATCCAAGAGAAGCTCGATATATTTTTAGTTAATATAATTGGACATTGTAAAATTAGAGATGAGCTAATAGAGTATTGATATTAAACTCCAGTGAAATATTTTAGTTTAAAACCTAAACGAAGCATTAATTAAGTATCATTTTATTAAGAGATATTTATAAATTATTTTGTAACTTATTGATAATCTATCGACGTCTATTAATTTGTTTAAACATTTAAATGAGTGTATAAATTTTCGAGTGTTTATCTTTATATTTAGCGTTTGCTAACATGGATATATGCATATTTGGGGTTCAGTTATTATTTTGTTTTGTCGTTTAAATAATGTCTGTATGCAAACCAATGTTTTGTAAAGTGCTATTACAGGTACTTAGAAAATTATCCATTAAGTTATAAAGACAGTACCTTTAAATAATAAAGTGGAGTTAAAGTACTATAACAGTAACAGGCTAATAAAATATATATATTGGAATCTAGATTAGTTATTAATTGGATTGGTTTTGATTAGATTGCCAATCAAGTGTTAGCCTAATCCTATATTATTGTATAGGGCAATAGTAGTTGATTTCACCGCTCTATGCAATTTATATTGTAGTTGACGGATTTGTTGATGGCTGGAGCAGATAGTCTCCTTATTTCTTCATTTTTCATATAACTTAAGTAAATTAAACTTTAAGAGAGATTATTTGTGCTTTATGATGGTTTATTATATAATGGCGACCCGATTGAGCTAGGCTAGATTAATTTTATATTGGATTTTAGAATTTTATCAGATCAGATTGATCATCCTAACCATCACCTTCATCCATCGATTTAATCAGTTGCAAATTGGCACCAATATTTTGGGCCTTCTTTTTGTTAGATTTGAATGGAGCACAGCAATCGACAATACCGACGGTTACAAAATATATATATATATATATATATGGATGAATGAATGAAATTCAACAAATATAAATTTGATTTCAAAGATAGAAACTAATGCAGCTAATTTTATTATAATAGAGAAAAGAGATCTTAAATAAAAAAAAAGTTAAAACTGTCTAGATTCTTATCTAAAAAAATTAAAAAGAAAAACAAAAAAATAAAAGTCGAAAACAAATTACAAGTGGTCAACAAAATTTCCTGATCTTCAAAAAAAAGGTGCTAAAAGCTTTTTACTTTGTTTAAAGAGAAACAGAACCTCAACAGAATGTGGGTGGTAAGAGGTAAAAGAAAGAAATAGGAACTGTCTAAAAAATGAGTCTACAAAAAGAGAAATATAGAGAATAATATTTTTTGGAAAGGACAGTTCATCTAATATTGCTTTGAACAAAATAATTCTCCACACATTATTAAATTGTGAAGTTTTGAAAACATATAAGCAGCCAATGTATTTTCCAGCTATGAATATATGAGGGTATAAGCATAAGTATGCTGAAGGTCCGGTGTGATGCAATACTAAATTGCAGCTCGAGTAGTTCAAATTTATAATAAATAATTTTAATAATTATAATAAATAATTTTGCTGATACTAGAAGGAAGCTGCTCCTGAAATATTTCTACTGAAAAAAATCAATACCAAGTCGAGAAATTAATTGGATTGAACACATAGAAAGCCATCTATTTCTATGTACCAGCCAAACAAATTATTACTATCACTTTTATATTTTTGTCATTATCCCAGGGAAAAATGCAGGTAGTATAAACTTTTATTGCATATATTTCTTCAGTCCCATATGATGGTAAACAAAGACATTTAGAATGATCAACTATTTATAATTTTAAAATAATATTCTACATTTAAATGGATTTGGACATGATTGCTTTTGTCTTGTAATTTTCTTTATTCATTTATTAATATACGCAATGATAGTAAGCTTGGGTTTATATATATATATATATATATCAATATATATATATATATATATATATCTCAAATATATATATATATATATATATATATATATATATAATATTTGAGTGCAAATAATATTTATGATTTATCAATTATGTTTAATATTAAAATTAATAGAAAGCTTGTCTATATCTGTGTTGCTTTTTTATTTTGGGTTGTCTGCAGAGTGTAGAAATAAAGGGGGGTATTTTATGTATTTTATTTTAATTTGTCCATTTGAGCTATTTTTGGATAGAAATTCTTCATTGGGAAAATGGTAAGTTTTATGTTTGACTTATTTTTGATGATATGCCATAATTTCAAAGCAGTGAATAATTAATTTGAGGAATAGATTCTCTTATGTAATGTTCTTTTTAGTTTATTTAACCATTGTGTTGAAATCTGATCACAATGCATATTTTCAAATGTTGAAAGCTAAATAGTTTTATGAAATTCTGTTTTTGTATTTCCCGCCTTCTGTGAGTGTTTTTTTAAATTTTAATTTTATAGCATTTTCTTGGTTTTTTTTTTGTAATTTTTTTCAATAGATTTGTTGGATTTATTTTGCCCCACCCATTTATATTTGTCAATTTAAATGAATAATTTATTTGGGTGGGGGGGGGTCTTTCTTGGGCATATTTCTACCAATTTCTGTTTTTGTAATTTATATTTTATTTATTTTTACGCCAGTTCAATTTGTCACTTGGGGGGCAGAGGTTTTTATATATTTTTATTGATTTTGTATGTGTACTTTTTTAAAATTTACATATTATTTCACTTGATTTTTTACTTACTTTTGATGTCTTGCCTTAAGCGTTTTAATTTCACAGACTTCAGCGATTTATTTGGATGTCTTGCCTCAGGCATTTTAATTTTCTGTCAATTTCAGTCATTTTTGGATAGAAATTTATTACTTGCAGATTTCTTGGTGGTGTTGCAGTGTCACCTAGTGGCCACAGTACACATGACTGAAAACTACCTTAATTTTATATTGTAGTATGGTAAATTTCTTTAATGATTGCGATTTTATATTTAAAATATTAATTTGAATTGTAATTAATATGCCAATCCAATTCAACCTCATGAGCATGTTTATTAGCATTAGAAATCCCATTATTCAAAGGATGTATAACTAATTTAAGTCATATTATAAATGTGTTTACTCACTAGGTTGAGTAATGATTAAATAATGCTATATGTTTAATTGCAGATTATTATAATATTGCTATAGTTATTAGAAATATTTATCCACTTTCAGTTATGAATGATATTAATTAATTTTTACTTATAATCTTCAGAGTAAGATTGATGACCATCACTTCTTTTATTATAATAAAATAACCATTCATTTGTAGCACCCTTGGGTGGGATATTTACTAAATTGTGCCTTTCTTATTTCAAATACATATGGAACTCACTTAATGAAGGAATAATATATATCATTTTATCATTTATGACAAGGGTCCCCAACCGTTTTGCACTTAAGAGCACATTTTATAATATCGGCCAGGTGGTGGGCACCATTTATTTTTTCAACCAGGTGGCAGGCACTATTTATTTTTTCAATGTAAATTTATAGTTGGATATTGTTAATAATACACATAATGTGCAAACAAATATTTATTTCAAAAATAACATTTTAACATATAATTAACGTTTATATTTTTACACTGTAAAAGTATAGTATGACCTACAATTTGATTACAATATAAAACAATAATTTATAAGAAATTTTAAAAATTAAATTTATTTGTATCAGATAAATAATTTTTTATCGTGTTCAGATAGTGGCGGGCACACATAAAATGTTCTGCAAGCACCATGGTGCCCTGATTTATGACATTTACTTAGTTATTTTAAATAATATTTGTTCATAGTCAGCTTTAATATATAAATCATGCCATTATACAATCTAATTTATATTTAGTTTAGTTATTCAAACAACTTTCTTCTTAGCTTTATTAGAAGACATACTTAATTTTTTTCTGCATTGTTAGCATAGGTCAGCCTTCATAATTATTATTTTGCTTTGCATTATGGGATTGCTGAAAGTCTAAACCCATCCTTTCATTATTGTCCTGGAAGGGCAATAATCTCATCCTAGAACTTTTGGATTGAGTAGAGAAGGCTCTATGTGGGATGACCTGAGGACAGCTGACCCATTGCATCTTCCTACCTTCCTCCTCTCCTCGTACCGCTCCCTAGAAAAGTGGGCATCTTTCTATTTGTATTAATTGTTAAAGCATCTCATCGGCTGGAAGTGGATCAAAACACTTATTGCTGTCACTCATACTAGTACCACTGTATATTAATATTTTAGATACACGCCTAAGCAGCATCTATACATTGTAATGCTCTGATAAGACTAAAATTATTCATTAATTTATTGTATATAAAATGTTGTGAACAAGCTTGCATTTAAGCTATTTACCCTTTAAGTGAATGGTTTCCAGATGCATTAATAATTTTTCCTGTTTATGAATTAAAATCCAATATTGAGGTATCAAGTCTTGTTATATAAATATGCCAACAATTGCATATTTATTTCATTTTACTGTAAGCTATATTGTTGCCTTTTATTCCGTATAATTAACAAAAGCCAGAAAGGACCTCACTTATATTGTAATCATTTATGTATTTTTCTTGTATGATTGAAGTGGAAGCAGCATTACCCAGACTATACCAGACTATATGTATATTAATTTGGTTATAATTACTGACCACAAAGTGTCTAATTATTAAATACATTTCGTGAAGCTCATTAATGATTTATTTTCTCAATTTTATAATAGCATTCCTATTATTAAATTATTACATAAAGCTTATTTGATTAGATTGGCATAATTAAACTGCACTATATAAATTGTACCCGTATACACATATCTATTTGTTTTATAATCATGTTATATCATTATGATATTCCATAATGATAACTAATATCCATAAATAAATAATTAAGCACCCTTTGCATGTAATCTGCAAATATAACACATCTGTATGATGATTATGTTATCTTATAAATATTAAATATTTATATATCAAATTATTCCCTAGTTCAAATTGTTATTAATTTAGTTTTACTTATAATATTTCATATTTGAAAAGTTACGATGATATGCTGTCTAGGATCATACTCATTACAATTAGATCCATTGTATTAGAAATTATTCATCCTTTCACCCCATTTGTTAAAAACTTAATTATCTTTTAGCCTTATTTGATTATTAGCCTTAACATTCCTTTTGGCCATGTTAGTTAGTTATTAGTACTCTTAAGATCTCATGTTTCTCTGCTGTGTCTCTGGGATTGAAATGAATTAGATTCATCTGTATCACTGGAGATGTTTTTCATAGTGAGATAGATTTGGAGAATGGGAAAATAGGTTAGCATCCATGATTGCTCCTGACCTGTATACCTCAGGCATGACTGGATTTGAGGTACTTTTGCTCAGATTCTAGGTCTTGTTGGATGAACATACAAATCCAACAGGTACGTTATGCTTAATCTTCAGAAATAATTTAATGAATTTAAATTATAACTTGCAAATTATTTTAAAATATTAATAAACCTTGGAAATTATTAGAGAATGATAGAATTCAATAAGAACATAACTGATACTTTATTAAAAATTGCCGAACAATAACTGGTACACAAAACATCAGTCTACAAGTAAATTTTCTATTGAAAAGACAATACATAAAAAAGTATTATGAAATTTTTTAATAAATGATTCATTTAATAGGATTAAATATTTAGAGTTTTTAAAATGATATATGTATAATAATGACATGAAATATAATAGTGAATTGGAAAAGAAAGCTATTGAAAAGAATAAAAGTCTCAAAAATATTAAACATTTGATATTGGAAAAGTTGTTTCATCAAGAAAAAAAAAGAAAATATCATTAAATAGAAAGATGATATCAGCAAATATGATAATAATTTTTATAAAGAATTGTACAATAATAAAAAATAAAAAACAAAATAACAATTTACAATTATTTCATCTTAAAACTGACAGAAATTTTAAATGAAGAGTGAGACATGCAATTAAATCTATGTAGAAAAATGAAGCTTCAGGAAGTGTATAACTGTTATTGATATTTTAAAAAATACAGGTCAATAAATAAAAAAATCATTGGCAGAACGATATATCAAATTTTAAACAACAAATATTGATATTTAAGAAAGTTAATAAAAATATGAGAAATTAGTCACCTAACAGTCTTCTATTAGTTTCATATAAAATCTTGATCAAGATAATTACAGATGAACGTTCAATTCTTAGCAACTAAAAGAACAAACTTGATTTATAAGTGTTTTCATCACAGAATATTACATCCAAATATGGAAAGAAGTTAGAAAAAAGACCAATGAATATGAGTTGCCATTATGCTTTGAATATGTAAATTGGTGAAAAGGTATCCCACTCTATGAAAATTTGTATAGTGAGTATGACATTAGTTTATCAAAATATTGACCGGGAATATTGTTTCCATCCTGATATTATTAAGGTAATGTGTGAGAAAGGAATGATAGAAGATGAAAGATTAAAAATTGATTTATTGCACAAAATGAGAGAGCCATTTATTTAGTTAAATTTTATTTTTTTATTCTCTGATGCAATATTTTAATATTATTTATAATAATGAGAGAGATTGTTCAACTTCATAAAAAAAGAAAAAGATAAAGAAGGAGAAGTGGGGAGGGGGAAACCTACTCTAAAAATGAGATTTGTGGTGACTACACAAACTAATCACATCCACATTATATGCTGGACCAATTTTCTGTTTACCTGGAAATTTATGACAATTTTATATTTTATTTTGCACAAAAAATTTCTTTATGAAAACTTCAACACCATGTCTCACTGTAACTCTTCAAAGTATACTATTCTGTGTCATATTTTTCTAATGGAAATGAATGACATTGTACTTTTTAGAGTGTTTAAAGAAAATCCTTATACTAAAGACAGAGTCTACTGTTATAAACCCATGTTTAAGATCATCATAAAACATTATTTTTGGAGGTTTTTTATTAAATCAGCAATTATGTAATTTTATTTTGCAATGGTGAATTCAATAGTATCACATTCTGAAAGCCAAAAATATATTGATTGGTTTTACAATTTTGCCATTGCATTTTAAAATTTCACAGAGTTTCCTTAAATAAAACTTTTTAATGCCTATATTTTTTAGTGATAGAGTGTCAAAATTTTTAAAACATCCTTATAACAAATTAGGTAAAATAACAGCTTTATATATAGTTAATTTAGTTGCAATAGTTATTTCCCTATGATTAAATACTTTATCTTTTAATTTATTAAAAACAACATCTAAGTCCACTTTCTTACGTATAAAACTATCAAATATTGAAATTGGTTTACATTCTCAAGTTGCTACCATCTTGAAGGTAAAATGTTCTGAGAATTTGTTCTTCCATCATTAGCTGATAAATTAATTAACAAACAGATCTTAAGAAGGTGGATTTTGAACATTAAAAATTTTCTGTACATTATCTTTTGAACTGTCAAAAATAGCACTATCATCCACTTATTGTAAATTCAGAATCCAAGAAGATGAAGTTCTTGTTTTTGCTTTTAGCCCATTCAAATTAAAATTCCACCATCGAACCTAAATCATATCGTAATCCCTGTCTTAATAAGCCATCTATATATAATTCCAAAGATGACTGTCATAAAAATGAAAAACAAAGTTGTAGCAACATTCTTGTTTAACATCAGTTCTCATTTAAAATGTCTCAGATTTTTTTACTCATAATAATATAACAATTCTTCTCATTTTATCATGTAAATTCAAACAATGCAAATACCTTGACCAAATCAATGATAATATTATATAAATCTTTCTTTTGTTTTCAATATTTTTTTTTTTGCATTTGCTTGATAACAAAAATCATATCTATAGTATTTCATCATGAAATAAAACTATGTTGAGACCCTGGTAACCAAAAACAATTTTTTCAACAAAATTCTTAAAAGTACTTTTGCTATAGTGGATAATAACAATATTCCATGATAATCATATCTTAATCTCAGTCTAATTACATCACCTATAAACAATTCCAGACCACTGTTATAAAAATTGAAAACAAAGTTGGAATAAGTACATTTGTTTAACTTAAGTTTTCATTTCAAACGTATCAGACTTTTTGAACTTAGCAATAACACTTCCTCTTATTTCATCATGTAATTTCAAACAATGCAAATGCCTTGATCCAATCAATGAAAGCAACAATATATTCAACAAAATTATTGAAAGTATTTTTGCTGTAATGGATAAAATTTTCCATGATAATTACGGATTTTTTATATACTTGCTTTGTTTTTTAATAACTGGAATATTTAAAGCATCCTTAAGATCAGATGGCCCAATTTCACGAGTCTAGATATTCCTAAAAATCCCAATATTTTTGAAGCTAACATATTATTACTGTATTTAAAACTTCTCTAGAATTTTCATCAGGATACCGTTTTGATTTAATTAAGCTGAATATCTTTGTCCAAATCTAAAAGAGTAGATAAAATGAATATATCATTTAAAGACATCACAAATAACTAAGTCGTGTGTTTATATTGGCAAACAAATTTTATTTTAAAAAAATAAAGTCAAACTTTAAAAATATATAGAATATTGAAATTACCATTCAAATCATGTTTACTCCTCTGCAAATTGTTATAAAAACAATTTTAAATAAATTTATTGATTTTTGAAAATAAACTAATAATAGATTTATATTTTGTATTATAGGTTTATAGATAATATTGCTTTTATAAAACAATATTTAATAATCATTATATTTAATATATTTTGAAATATTTACTTTTCCAAACAGCATTCAATAATCATTATTTTTAATATAATATTTTTTTTAGAAAGAGTAACCTTTTATCGATTAAATATTAAAAAAAAATTTTTTTGTTGTATGTGTGTAGGTTTAAACAAAAAAAAAAAACAATTTAAAAGAAAATCAATATAAAACTTTTTTTAAAAAGTAAAAATTACCCTAATATTATATAAAATATACTACGTACAAAATTTATGACTACAGTAATATCTTCAAAGTAAAGGACTCCAAATTTGTTTTTAGTATTTGCTTTATCCCCATAAACAAATCTATTAAAATTAGGTAGTATATATATATATATACAAATCTATTAAAATTAGGTAGTATTATATATATATATATGACTAATTAGATTAAACCATTCTCACTCAGGATATAAATAATTAACACTTTTGTTGACAAGGGATCAAGAATAAAATGAAACCACAGACACTGTATACAAGCACTCTTGGACACCACAAAAATGAAGAATAAGATGAAACAGTCTATACTAAAGAGGACAAAGCAACAACATCTTTTACCTCAGGTTTTAATACAGTGTTATACAGTTTTTTCTAATAGACCTTGGGCTATTGAAAGGTATGTTCATCAAATTAAAGTAAAGCAGGAAAACCATATTCAAAGTCATTCCTACCCCATTCCATTTCAATATAAAGCCAAGGTGGATAGTCAGATACAACAGATGATTGAATGGGGTGTTATCTGTTAGAAAGCATCATTATATATTAACATTTTGGTAGTAGTAAAGAAGAAAGATGGAGTGGTTAGAATATGTTTGGATGCTTGCCATTTAAATGTTATCAAGATTCCAGAAAAAGACATTTCTCCTACAATAACTGAAATTCTGGCTAGATTTCAAGGGAAAACTATTTTTAATACATTGAACTTGACTTCTAGTTATTGGCAAGTACCTCTTCATCCATCCAATCACCAATATATGGGATTTCAGTATGAAGAGTCTACGTATGTTTTTTAACCGGATGCCATTTGGGTTGATCAGCAGTGGATCAGGGCTGTTAACAGTGTTTGAATAAGATATTGTCAGAGAAGGTTAAAATATTATTGTAATGTCTATGGATAATGTGGTTATTGCATCCAAAAATATTGAAAAACCCTTGGAGCATTTGGAGATATTTTTGACAGAGGGCCAACAAAAAATGTCACAATCAATCTGCAGAAAAGTTACTTGACCATGGATGAAGTGGCATTTTTAGGCTTTGTAATTGGAAAGGATGGCATTAAACCTCATCTGGATAAACTATCTGCAATTGAGCATTTCCCTACATCTGATAATATACATTAGGTGAGATCATATTTGAGGCTCTGCAATCACCAGTTCTATGAAAATTTTGTTGTACAATTGTCATCTTTAGCCCAGTTATTAAGGAAGGATCAGAAATGGGTTTGGAACTCACAACAGAAGTAGGAGTTTCAGGTCATCATCAAGAAGTTTCTGAAACAAGTAGTTCTGGATTAACTTTTTTATGTGCAAACTGGTAATAGTTGACATAGGTTGGGAGTAGTCATTCCATATTGATGAGCAGAAATGCCACAAGGTATTATATGTTGTAGCCATCCTCTAAAAGGGTCAGAAAATAATTATATGACTAATGAAAAGGAGGCCCTTGCTATTGTATGAGCCTTCATAAAGTTCAAACAATTTTTGCGGGGCTTCAACATTGTTGTCATTACCGGCCATAAGTGTTTGGAATTTCTAAACAATATCTATCTAACAAATGATCTGCTAATCTGGTGGAGCTTGATATTACATAAGTTTCAATATAGAGTAGTTTATTGCCTGGCTGATATAACATTGTAGCTGATATCTTAAGTCAGTGCCTCATAGATCTTTCTCAGCATTACCTCTGCTCTGATAATTTAAGTATTGTCATAATTATATTGGTTGTAGATGATGCCATGGAGCAAGATTAACAGAAACTATCAGAAATACAGGCAAATGATACGGATTATACTCCAATGATAGCATACAAGAAACGAGCACTGAATCACTCACTAATGGATTTGTCCAAGCTAGAAAAATAAGAAGGATGTTATCCTTCAATACAAGGTTACCATGGAAGAAGGTACCTGGAGAACCCTCATACCTAAAATCTTAGGAATCTTTTGATTGAATATGTGCATTGTCTTTATGGACATTTTGGACCACATAAGGTTGAGTATGTGCTCCAAAAATTATTTTATTGGACAGGGATGGACTCCAATATTTTATTGGTTCTCAGAACCTGCCATACCTGTTCCCAAACAAAACCTGTAAGGAAAAAATTTACTGACATCATGCAACCAATTTTGGCTCATGTCCTAATGAATAATTAGCTATTGATTTTTATGGTCCATTACCAGTGTATCGGCACTACTGATTCTTAGTTGTCATGCATGAGGTCTTTTAAAAATATGTGACAGCTTATCCATTAAGAAAGTCTGTTGCTTTAAGCACTATCAAAGTTTTACAAGAGCAGCGAATTCCTAGAATCAGCAAGCCTCAACGTATACTCTCAGACCATGGAACACTCTTTAAATCCTGCCAGTGGAAGTATTGGCTTCAGCAACAGGGTATAAAACATTTATTAATGTCTATATGTAACTCTCAATCTAATCTCTGCTAGGAGGTGATGAGCAAGCTTAACCATCTGTTTCAACTGTATGTCAACAAGAACCACAGAGAATGGGTGAAACAGATTGAGAATGTTGTTAACTACATTAATTGGATGTTAAATAAGTCCACAGGGTTTACACCCATTAGGTTGTATTTTGGAAGAAATTATCCAATAATTATCAAAGCTTAATTACCCATCAATCAGGGTAATATTAATAAAGAAAGGGATAGGAGAAGGGCTAGGATAAAATTAAAGCATATGGCTGAGTTGCACACAAGGCATGCAAACTGGCACCATTGCCAATTTGACCCTGAAGATTGGATTTTCTTAAAAAACCACATGTGAGTAAATACAACATAGCATCAATACAAATTTTTTTTGATATATGATGGACCTTTCACTATAAAAAATGGCCAGAATGCCTTTCTTCTAAAAGACAAGTCTGGAGTTCAGGGGTCCGATAATGCCCATAGTCTTAGATGTGCAGAACAAAGGATCAATAATGATATGTTTGGTGGTAAAAATTATCATAGAAGTTATAAAGTGATTGGTTGTAGTTAACATATAGGACAAACATTCAGCTGGGTTATGGGGAGGGGGGTTGAAAATGTTCAAAGTTAAAAAAATAGTGCAGGAATGCTTTTTTTCCCATCGGGTGATCAGCAGTTGAGACAGATAGTTTATCTGTGTCAATCATCACTTCACAAAAATAAAAACAACTTGATTTTATTAAAGTTTAAAAAAAGAAAGCTATTTAAAAGTTTGTTTATAATGAGCATGTGTACTGACACACATACTTAATTATTTAAAATTCAGTCATTTCTATTTTTTTATTAGATTTTTTTTTAAAATAGTTTTTTTTTGGTTGCTTGTTTTTTATCATAGTAATTAAAGGTAAACAAACATTAATTGCATTCTTGTTTTGATTCTAATCATCTCTAATTTATTTTAACTAAGCTGATACTTGTTTTTAAATATTTTTGACTTAATTATGAATAAGATTACTCCTGTTAATTATGAATAAGATTAACCCTGGGGAGAATCTTTAAATAGGATTAAGACTGAGATAAAGTTGCCCCATTGAAAAACCACTAATAAAAAATGTTTCATAAACTTACAAATAGAACTGGGATTGTGGACTGAAGATTCTCCAGCCATTGTTGTTGACACTGCTTGTTAGTTTTTTCTACAACTTTTAGTACACTAATTTAGAGTCTTGTTTAAATTGCTGTGCTGCTAGAATTTCTTCAATGCCAAAACTATATGCAAAGAAGAACTGCTCCAATACTATTTTCACCATGCCATGCTAGACCAACTTAAAGACAAGTCCTAGAGTGAAATCATCCTGAAAAATCATGCCATAAGAGCTCAAATTGGAACTGATCCCTATCATTGCCTCCTTCCTTCTCAACAAAATGGAAACCTAAAGTCTTCACCAGAGTTTCCCATGGAATGAACTATATATGCCATGCTGAAAGACCTCTGCAGGTTTTAAATTTATACCTCAAGTAATCTATTTTTTTTATTCTTTCCAGGGTTGTAAAAGTCTCAGCTTAATTTTAAAAGTAGCCTATATCAGTTGTTTATTCAGTTTAAAATATCTTGAGCGTGGATTTTGAATGTTATCATTGTATTTATAGTATGCATTGGAATCTTAGTATAATGATTACAAGTTTTTTTCCATTTTAGTTATCTGAGAGTGTATTGTGAAATTTTATTTTATATGCTTAATATGTCAACTTTATTTTATTAACTATTGCTAAATGCTTTAGCAGTCTTTCATAAATTCAATTTGCTCACCTGTCCCTATTTTATTGTCCAATAATTAATTTTAAATACAGTTAGTTTGCATTTCTTGTGAACTGCAAATTTTTTGGCTGGTGGTTTGTTATATTTTGTCATTTAGTTTTTCTGAAGTTTGAGATTTTGTGTCATTTCCAGATTACGTAAAATCATAAGCATATTTTTTGTCTTGTATGTGAAATCAAATGTGAATTTTCTTCAATGTGGTACATCATGAGCTAAACAGTGGACAAATGATGTCTCTAGTTCAAAGCACTGGCTAATGCTCATTCATGCTGTTTCATTGATTTCTTACAAGACCGTATTATTTTTCATATCTCTAAATTATGAAGCTAGAATTAGTTTTTATAAGTCACCAGCAGGAAGATACTATTAATTTTCTTTTAAATTGTAGGTGAGAAATGATTTTTTCTTCCAAGGCATTTAATGTTTTAATATTTGCTGAACTCATATGCACTCTCTGATAAATATGCTTATAAAAATTTAGGTCAAATTGTCATATTCTGTTTGCTAGATTTTTATTATTTTATTAAATTTAATAAAAAATTTAAATTAGTTAAAATTATTTTGTTGATGTTTGTCTCAGTGCTTTTATTTCTCAATTGACTGAACAATATTCATGACCTCTGGCTATCTCCTGTCGCTCTGTCTATATATATATATATATATATATATATATATATATATATATATATATATATATATATATATATATATATATATCATCAACAATAATTATCAATCCACTGCAAGATGAAGGTCTCTCCAAGTTCAATCCATCTATTCCTATCTTTAGCTTCCCTTCTCCACATCAGCCCTGCACACTTTTTTATTTCATCCATCCATCTCACATGTGGTCTCTTTCTAGGTCTTTTACAATCTCTTGGAATCCAGTTTAAAATTTCAATTGTCCATCTGTTATCATCTTTTTTAGCAATATGTATAGCCCAACTCCATTTCAGTCTTTTAATATTTTCAATGAGGTCCGTAACACCTGTTTGTTATCTTATCCATACATTGCATTTTAGATCTCTTCTTGTTACTCCCAACATGCATATTTCCATGCTTCTTTGAGTGGTCTGAAGTCTCTGTATTGCTTTTCTATTAAGTGTCCAAGTCTTAGATCCATAAGTAAGAACTGGCAAAACACATTTATTAAAAACTTTCCTTTTCAACACATAGGCATATTTCCTTTTAGTATCAAGTTATTTCTATCAAAAGCAGTCGAACCAAGTTTAATTTTATGATTAATTTTGTCCATTATATTTCCATCTGTATTAATAATCTAACCTAGGTATTTGTAACTGTTAACTTCTTCTAACTCATCATAATCAATCTTTATTTTCACATTTTGAGAAAATCTATTAAACATTACTTTAGTCTTTTTAACATTTATCTTTAGTCCTACTTTGCTACTTACATCTGATAACTCCTGCAACATTTCCTGTAGCTCTAAAGCATTATTTGCAAAAACAACTACATCATCCACAAAATCTAAATGACTTAAATAATCTCCATTTACTTTCACTCCTTTAGCTTCCAATTTTAATCCACTAAATACTTGCAGCACTGCTGTAAAAAGTTTTGGAGATGTGGAGTGACCCTGTCTTACACCCTTTTCAATGTTGATTTTCATACTATCATTATGTAATCTAATTGTTGCTGTTGCATTTTTATAAATTCTTCAAAATATGACAAATATCCTGGATCTACACCTTGATGATCCAATGCTTTAATCACTGAAGCAATGTTCATAGAATCAAATGCCTTTTCATAGTCTACAAATCCTAAGCATAATGGCAACTCAAATTTATTTGTCCTTTCTATAATTTCTCTCAATACCTGGATATGATCTACTGTACTAAAACCACTTTTAAATCCAGCTTGTTCTTTTGGTTGGTGGAAATCCAGTGTTTTCTGTAGACGAGTTGTAATTATCTTAGTAAAAATTTTGTATAAAACTGATAAAAGACTGATATGTCTGTAATTTATAATAACTTCTTTATCACCTTTTTAAATATTAATATTAATACTGCATTCTTCCAATCATCTGGTATATTTTTATCATTAGACATTTAGTATATAATTGCTAAAATTTTTTCTATTTCTTCACCTGCTTCTTTTAATATATCAATTACAATTCCATCATTACCTGGAGTCTTCCCTTTCTTTATAAATCTAATTGCATGTCTCACTATTATGGTGAGCATTATGTTTTCCGATTAATGAGGTGCCTGACCCAAGGTGGGGAGGAAAACCTATCGGATGAACGGAGATAATAACACAAAAAATATAGGTTTGTACTTAATTAATAATGCACTCATAGACATATCTGCTTACCTCAGACATATTTGAATCATTGGAATTTATTTAGCAAATGAAGTGATTGGAAAATGTAAACGATAATTATTGAATAACTCTAACACAAAGGTAAATCTGTACTAAATTTTATTATTAATATCTAAATGCTATCTATGTAAATCAATTCTTATCCTTCCCATTTAAAATATATAATAAGTTCCCAAATCATAAATGAAACAATAAAACATTTAATTTAGAATAAATACATGTTAATTTATATATATAAAAAAAAAAAATTACTATACAGTTGTACGCAATAATTTTATGTTATGAAATAATTTAAGAAAGTTTGTTATTTTTGAGGGTAGCTATAAGCAATTCTGAGTTATATAAAAACAGAGTTCACTTTACCTGATGAAACCCCGGGGTATGGGATTAGAATGTAATGAAGCATATCAAGTGGATTTCTGTGATCTAGTAGTATTTGAAGTTGCCTTATGAAAGCACAATATATAATTTCTTTCTACAGGGTCTGATATTTAGATGTCCATAAGTGATGGCGGAGCTGTAAGTGGATTCTTGTCTAATATAATTTTCAAATCAAATAAATTCATATTTTGGGACGTACGATTCTTTTCTCTTTCATTTTATGTTCAGCAATCCGGAGTATTTGCGAGGTTCCTAGGTTCTTCGGCGGCAGGTGGGTTAGAGTCAGTTTGCATTGGCTGCAGGTGATGAAGCCCTTCATGTATGGTCCTTACCCCGTCATGTTAAATATTTTTTTTCTATATCTTTATGAGTCTGTCTCACTCAGCGGTCACAATCTAACTGAAAACTGTCTTTTTCCTTTCTCAAATTCTCATTAATTAATTTTTTGTCTAATTAATTTTCATTTCTTAGACAAAGGAATTTTTTTATCGGATCTTCAATCTAATTCTTTTTCTTTGAATAGGTTTTCCTTTCCAAATTACTTTTACTTCTTTACTTTTATATTTCCATTGTTTTGGTGGTGCCGTCATTTCTGGTATCTATTCGTTTTGGTCAAACATTCTTTGGTTTTTTTTCTTGGAATTTTATTTTTGCAGTAATTAGCGATTGTGATTCAAACACAGAATTTCTTAAGGCACAAACAATATTTCCTTTTCACCACCTTCGTTAATTTGAAATATAATTGAAACTTAAATCAATATTCTAAACAATATATAACATATTTGCGCACAACTGTAATTTTGTCAATTTGTAATATTTTAAAAGTAAAACATTCTAAATAAATAATGCTTACTAATCAATCCCTTTCCCATTTATTTTCTAACAAAAAAAAAGAATAATAAAGAAAAAGAGTTTAAAATTTACTTCATGCATGTATATATATATATATGTATAATTATATATATTTTTAACCCTTTATCGCCCGCTTGAATATATACCTGTATTGAGGGTAATGCGTACACACTTTTCACTTTTTTGTAACAGGGTTTGAACCCAGCTACTGTTACAATATATATATTTCAGCATGAATTTTTTGGGAATGAAAGCATACCACAATTTTTTTATAATGTTTTTATTTTACTTATCACAACAACTTTTACATAATGCATGTTACATACATTTAGAAAAATCTGAAACTCTTTTATCTGTAAATAAAAATGTAACTAGTTTAACTATAGAGGATACATTATCAAGACATTTTTATTTTCTAAGTGCTTTTAACATTTTTAAGTTTTAACTCTTAATTACACCATTATTTGTCTTATATAAAATCAGTTTAACTGTTGGTAAAAAAAATTGAAAGGTAACAGAAATTCCATACAAAAAATAATGAGTTTGAATTGTTCATTCTTCTTTTTATGTTTGGCAAAATAATTTAGAGAAAAATATGGAACTCTCTTATCTGTTATTCAGACCATGACTAGTTTAAGTATAATACTTTATCAAGATATTTTTATCTACCCAATATTTTTAACACTCTTAAGTTTTAACTTTAAATTAAGTTTTAGCATTGGTTGAATTTTTTATAATCAATGAATAATGTGATGGTCAAACTCATTATTTGCTTTATATAAAAGCAATTCAACTATTGGTAAAAAATTGGAAAGTCAACAGAAATTCCACATAAAAAATAATGAATTTTAATAGTTTATTCTTCTTTCTTATGTTTAGCAAAATTGTTTAGAGAATTTTTTTTGTTTGGCAAAATAGTTTATATTCAATAATGCACTTATTGTTCTTACTACACTACTGTATGTGTAACTTGTTGGATTGATTTTATACAATTAAATATGCACATATTTTAGTAAATTTTTAAAATTGAATTTTAGTTAAAGCTTTAGAACTTTTTAGTGAATTATTCTACAGAAACACTCATTCCATTCAATACATGAAACTTTTCCCCCTGATATACATCATACATACTAAGGATTACTTATGATAATTAAATATTACAATAATAAATAATTATTTAACTATTTAATAGTTCTCTAAATAAATTAGAAATAATATTTTAGGAAAACAATAATAGAAATTTTTTAAGCAAAAAAATATTACAGTTTAAACAATATTAAATAATTATTTTTTTAAACAAAAAAATGGAATAATAATCAATTTATTTTAAACTTTTTTTAAGTCAAAACAAATGTATGCATATACATACACACTTGAGAGACTAGATGGTCACTTTAGATCTGTTTTACAATAAATTGTAAATAACTGATTATTATAATAAAGTATTATTAAATTATTTATATATTTATTTGTTTTAAATTAACTCAATTTATTTAATAATTCTTTATTTAAAACTATATTTAATGTATAATTGCAATTTTAAATTAAAATAAGTTAAACATGAATAATAATGCAAAATCTATGGTTTTAACATATTTAATAATTACAGAAAAACTAAACTTTGACTTTAAAAATAATTAAACTCATCTTATTTAAACTTATCATAAAAAATCTTATAATAAGAGTTTTTACAACTAATATTTTAACATATTAAAATATTTATCTTGTTTAATATGCACACTGATTTTTTAAAATAGAAAATAAACTATATATATATTTAAAAATATACCAGCATAATGTATAAATATAGTTCTAGATACAGAACTTAAGGTTGCGATATATATTGTAACAATTCTGTCACATGGCACACATAACATAATGCGCGCACACACACACACACACATATATATATATATTAAGCAATTAAATCATCCCATATGATTAAGAAATCCAGTACTGCCCTCTGTGAACTAATATATAAATACATTAGAAATCGTATTTCAAAATAGCCAAGTCAAAATGGTATCCCATTTTGACTTGGCTATTTTGAAATACGAACTCTAATGTATTGATATATTAGTTCACAGAGGGCAGTACTGGATTTCTTAATCATGTGGGATGATTTAATTGCTTAATATTTGTATATTTATTTCAGTATAGCGTTATGCACTGGATTATATATATATTGAAATGATAACTTTCCAAGCCCCTATCGTTTCACCATCAAACCTAATGACACACTCATCTGTGCTAAGTTCGAACCTATTTAAATGTTAATAAATTTAAAATTCGCTCATGTCTGTATAAACAGTATTATATATTTGCATGTGAACCAATGCTATAATTAGATAGGATTAGTAAAATTATAGCGTACTAAATTTATTTAATATTTCTAAAAATGTTCGTTATATTATTTAAATTAAGAGTAAATTATTCATTTTGTTGTTTAATATTGTAATTACGTATGTGGATATATAATCTGTGCTATATAGAAGAAAGACATGATTTTAAAATATGTAAAAGCCATTATCTAAAAATAATATTAAATGTCTTTAAAAATTGTTAAAAGATTTCTTGTTTTAAATATATTTCAGGGAAAAGTTTCTCGAAAATATATTTAAAAGCTATATCAAAATTTGTTTGTAAATTATTTTAAATAAATATGTTAAAAAGGTTTGCGTTTTAAAAAAATGTTAAAAGATTGTTTTTAAATAAAAAGAGTTTCTATTATATGTAAGATTAAAAATAAAAGCTGGTCAAGTAATTAAAAAGATTTCTGGTTGTAAACAAGTGTCATTAACGACCACACCTGGAATTCATAAAAAGTAAAACTAGTTCAAAATTTACGAATTAAAATCTCCTTAGATAAGATTAAGTTATTTTAAAATCTAAATTGGATAATTGTTTGCAACGAAAAATCTTAATTATAAAATAGCTTATGGAATGTTTCTAACATTAGTTATCTAAGATCTGGATTATAAATTGAAAAATATTTAATTAAATTCCTGAGTTTAGTGAGTCTTGAGGCGATAGATTCCAATAAGGAAAACATATAAATACTCTGTATTTTTAACAATAGACAGCCATATTTTTAGAGAGAATTGCAGCCATCCTTCACAATTGTTAATGTATAATATGTCTGGCTAAAAGCGGGCATTTTGTTGCTGTTACTCTGTGGGAGAATGGGGTTTCTGTTGTCAAAATGCCTAAACCACCATCATGCCGATAGAAGAGACAAGCCTAACATAATGGGAAAGATGATGCCACCAGCCGCCCAGTCAAACTCACCAAACATGCAGCCAAGAACTTGCAGTCCAGATAAATAATACCAGTACCATTTTATTTTTCAAACCGCAGAGCTCTGTGTAATTCTTTATGTAAATATATCTATATAAGTTAGCTAACTCTCTTTTTAAAATAATGATAAAGCTAAATGTAATCAAAACTTAAAATCCATTTAACATTTTAAATATGTCAATTGCTATCAAAATTTAATGTGTTAAAGTTTAAATAATCTGACTAATTTATATTTTCTTTTCATTTAAAGTACATTATAAGTGTCTAATTTAAAGTTATATCACTGCGGTTGTGTCTATATTTCTTTGCTTATTTTAAATGCTTATTATATTTTATATGCTAATATTTCGAACCAGTGGGCACTTAATTTAATCTTTTTAAGAAGATATTATTTGAAAATCTTCATGTAATTTGTTTATAGCGTCAACTTTCTGTGCTGTTTTGAAATCCTATTTTTTATTATTTAAATGATTTAATATGTGAAATGTGGCTCTTTTAATCAACCATTTAAAAACTTAACCTTATAGTTTTATTTAGAATTAAATTTAGCCTTGATCGTATTTATAAGTATATTTGTCATTTAAGTTCTTAAGTCCATAGAAATATACTTTCCCTCCTTAAATATTTATTATCTATAAGTAACTTAATAGATCGAGCATGTCAAAGTACAGATGTAGTAATATTCCCTTTCATAGCATAGACATTTATTATCAGGCTACACAAGAGTTGGTCCCAATTTGATAGAGCTAATATGCTATTAACTTGTACTTCATAGTATGAAATATACTATTCTTTGCTTGGCGGATGTGATATTATTTTATAAAAATATTCTCGTTTTGCTGCTATACGTAATATACGTGTCTCAAGATGGAGCCACGGCATTGCCAGCACATCTTCTCTTATAGGGTAGAGCAGTAGTGAAGCCTGAGCCAAGGCCAGGTTAGCACATAACTCCCCCGCCATTCCTGAACACAATGTTCCTTTTTACGCAGCATTGCGATCGGTTACAGGGTACCGGCGTTTGTCGCAAGAACCCTGAAGTTATTTCATCCATCCGCAGAGTGACTTTTCCTATTATTGTTTTACCTGTGCCATAGCACATTGGTAAAATCTTATTTCATCCAACTCTCCCATCTTAACATAACGCTTTCAACATTCTGAAATTTTCTCTCGAAAGCCATGTTCGATCGATCATTACTTGAGCTGGTTTATGCACTCGTTATTAAGTCATATTGTATATTTTAGTAAATGAATTTATGATCAAAGTTCAATATAATTATTTATATACCAGCCACAAATGTAATAGGATTTGGCTTAACTAGATTTATAGACATAATGTAGTGATTAAATATGTATTAATTGTAAAGCAACTCATAATATGGGCATATGTTAAACCCATTTATGAAAATTTAATGAAATTATTTATATAAAGATATTTTGAATTGTATATAAAAAGAGAATGTGTTCTCTTATCCACCCAATGTTTGTGTATATTCGATGCTGAAATGTGTAAAACTTATCAATTTCATGCCAATTGTAAATAAATATATAATTAGTTTAATGTATTTTGTTTTCTGTCTCATTATTGATCTAATTGAATCCAATCATAATTATTTTTCATAGTCTATATATGTGAAAACTATGCATTAAATTAGATTAGTGATATATTTTAGTCAATTAAGAACCTCTCTTTTAATTATCAGAGTCTTATTGCGTCTCCGTGACCTATGTCGGCCGTGTGGAAAGAGGTATACTATGTGTAATTTCAAGGTGGTCATTCATAGGGTCTTGAGTCTTGGAATCCTGGCTCACAAGTTGAAGTGTGGTCGGACTTGGGATGTCACAGTCCTAGTCTGGTCAGCTTTGGTCTCTTTTGCTTGGATTCTGAATTCTGTTACACGAATGTACAAACTTGACTGTTACAATATATATATATAATTGAAATAAAAAGTAGAAATAAACCCAGATAATTTTTTTGTAGATATTTATATACATTTCCTGGAAGAAAATAATCATAGTAAAAGATTAAATAATTTTGAATTTAAAATAGAATTTTATTATAAATTAATAATTTAAAAAGGTCTAAATAAATTGTATTATTGTATTCTGACTTTAAAATTGAAATTAAGCATGTTTTATGATAAAATAGAAATGATAATGGTAAATGGTTTTATTATTTATTTTTAAAAATCTTTGTAGATCATACTTGTGATAAAATTTAAAAAGCAAAGTTTAAATTAAAAGTGACTTGAAAAGATTAAAAAAAAGGACAAAACAGTTTTTAAGTAAATAAATTTTTTTGAGTTAGTGTTTTTGTCAACTCAGTTGAGCACATAAAAAGAGTTGATAAAAAGATTAAAGATTGAATAATAATATTTTGAGATGCAGTTAGCAGTTGGTTGGTTTCCAGAGCTATACAGATTGGCCAACATGACTCATATTTAGCGGAATTCAAAATAGTAGATCCAGCAGCAGTCTACTTATTCACTATGCCAGAGTTTAGATGTATTTTGAAGGAAGACTCAACTTCTTTGTATCCATCTATAGTTGACATATTATTAGATTGCCTGCCTGAAGTCTCAGTGAAACCAATTAAAGACCAACAGTTAGCTGATTATGCCTTTCTTAATAATGACAATCCTGGACTATACTTGTCTCACCAAAACCAGCTAGCTCACCAAGAGTAATCTTTCAGCTTGTTAAAGGATTTATTTGTATGCAGAGAACCATATAATGAGAATAAAATTTTAAATAAGTTCTTTTAAGTAATTTTTAAAAATAACATAATAATAAAGATTTAATTTATAGATCCTGTTATATTTGTTTTTTCAAGAGAATAAGTGAAATTTATATACTTTTAATGGGAAATAACTGTGAAAAGATATTTTCATAATCAAGAATAATATTTTAAATAATTTCTATAGTGAAAATATTTAAAATTGATATTTTTAAATTTAATGATGTTTCTAATTAGTCAATCAACAATAATCTTGTCAAGACTGATATGTTTTTTTAAAAAAGAAAAGAAAAAAAAACTGTACTCAGCAAAGATAGAATTTGATAACTGATATCATCAACATTTTATTGATACACATGTGTATATGTAAAGTTTATGTATATTTTCCAAATGGAAATAATTATGAAAGATATTTTTAATAATTTTATTATTTTGATAAATTCAAATATCTTATGATAATAAATTAATATATTGCACATCTGTGCAATTATATATACATGTTTAAGTAATCTTAGCATAGGGTATTGAAAATTTTAATCATGTATTTTTATAATTATTTTATGACAAGTGAAATATGATCAGAAATTATTGTACTGTATATCTGTGTGTGTAAGTATCAATGTGTCATATAGACACTTATATATACATGTTAATCATTTATTGTATTTTTATATAACTTAAATAGTTTTATAATTATTTTATGACAATTTAAATATGTTCAGAAATTATTAGGCCACATGTATGTGTGTTGCCTGGTTTTAAGTAAACCTATTGGAACATATATATATATATAAAGCACCATAAAGTAACTCTAGTTTTGTATATTAATCATATAAATTACAATGTGATAATTTTTTATTTTGTATATTAAATCAAAATCAGAAGTTATAAATATATAGTCATATTCTAAAGTCCTTAATTTTAATTTTTTATTGTTGTTAATAAACTTGTATTTCTTTGTTAACATTATTCCAGTGAAGTTAATTCTAAATATTTTTAGAATATTATGTATTGCATCATCTCTTGATCACAATAACACTAATAGAGCTTAGGTACTCTGAGCTAGATTTATGCATTATGGTCTGATATATAAAAAGATGTATATTAGTATTTATGGGTATCAGTGATGAAGATGATATTCACATTAATCATCATCATTCTGATTGGGGCTAAGAGTATATTCTTTAAAGCCCATGCACTATAATTTATTTAGTTTAGACTCTATTATACTTGAAGTTATAGTTGGTGAGTACACAAATGCTACTAAGTGGCTAGAGCATTGCTTATGATCAGCATGTTTTAATATCTCAGCATTATTATTTTTATGGTTGTATATTCATATGTATGAGCACTTAATTTATGCATCCAAATTAATGGTGTAAATAATTGCCCCAAGGTAGCAAAGGCAAAATAGTTGGCCTGGTTCACAGTAGACTCATTTCAAATCCAGTCACAAGATTAACTGTTGATTTATTTTGATTGTTGATTTTTCATGATAATGAATGGTTATTTCTTTTGAGTACTACTTATACAGACTTATACTTATTTTAATGCTGGTAAATTTATGATTAATTATATTCTTAGTTACTCTAGGGAAGTAACTGGGCTGATCTCTCAGAAAGATATCAAGATCTCTCATGCTCTAATATATATAACATTACTTATATATTTTTAATAATATCTTACTTTCATATTATTTTATTATATCTTTTTGTAAATGTGATATTTTATACTTATTATATTTTGGGAAAGATGTTCCATCACTCCAGGTTTCCTCCATCTACTTTCCCATCCTGTTATTATATATATATATATATATATATATATATATATATATATATATATATATATATATATATATATATATATATATCACTAGATGGAGCTTTACCAATAGCTCCTAACAAGCTTTTGTTTACATAAACACTAAGAGAGATAGAATTCAATATCTTTTTCATTATATATATATATATATATATATATAAATTAGTGAAATATTTCCACTTCCTAAAAATAAAATTGCTTTGGAGTGTCATGGTGTATATGAAATTACATGTAGTGTCTATCCACATACATATATAGGACAGACTAATCGTAGAATAAATATTAGAAAGGATGAAAACATTCTAGCAGTGAGAGAAAAATCCATTTCATCAGCTATTTATTCTCATATAAAATTAACAAATCATGATATCAATTTTGAAAAAACAAATATTTTAGCAAAAATTGAACAATATGACCAGAGATTGCTAAGAGAAGCTATAGAGATTTTTAAAAGGCCCAAGAGCATAAATGAAAGGTGTGAATTAAAGAAGATTAACAACATTTGGAAGAAGCTATTGGAAGAGAAAATAAATTTTAAAACTTCTCAACCAATAGAATTTAAATATGAGGAGAAAGAAAATGATAAAAACGGTTTTAAATCTCACGTGCATTCTTATGATTTGAGAAAGAGGACACTCTGAGGAAGGTACTTGATATTGTACTGAAACGTCAGCATTTAGCTTTTCACTACATGGAATATCCCGCAAATAGTAATAATAAATGACATCTTTTATCTGTGAAAATATTAGAATTAATATATATATATATATATATATATATATTAAGATTAATATACCAACATTAATGAAATATTTTTAAATCAAAACCCAATAGAGTAAAATAAGATAATTGATTTGAAATCTTTATGCTTTGTCTCCAAACTACTTAACATAAATCAGCTGATGAGATAAAGAGAATTCTTTCTCTAAAAAAGTTTTATCTTGTACTGCAGATCATTCAAAATTATTGATTTAAAAATTAACTTGCTATATTTGATCAAACATTTAATTAATTAACCTTTAATCATTAGGGATAGAAAATCTTTTCAATTGGCTGGATAATTTCAACTTGCTCTTTTTAAATGAGGTTCATAGTTTATTGTGAATTAAAAATAAAGTAACATCATTATTATTAATGGCTGTTCCACATTTAATGATAATTTTTCCAATTTGTCTTGTAACTATTTTTCATGATGCACTTATATTATCAAATTTCTTTTTATGTTCTGGACAGATTAAATCTTCAGTAGCTAGGTTGCAGTAATTTTTAAACAACTCTTCAGAAATTGGTTTTAAAATTTCTTTTTTTGTAAAAAAAGAAAATTTGCTCTCACATAATTTTCTGACTTGTTTGAACTTTTCATGAGACATACCAGCCCCTTGATGAAACTCCTTTCCAAGGTTTATTTTAATATTTTTTTTCTTTCCCAATAATTTTCTTGTAGTCAGAATAATTAATAAAAATGACATATCAGGCATATGGATTTATTCTTTTTTTCTAAATAAAAAATAATATGATAATTCATTTCTAATGAAATATGTAAAATGTCATTTTTTAAATGTCAGTGAAGCCATCATAATAAAGCAATAATAGTAAAACAAAGTAAAATTTTATTTTTATAAATATACAATTAGTATACTAAAATCACTATAAAAGCAAACAAAATGCTCTCAGCATTGTTGTAGATTAAATTTTTAGTCAGATAGTCCACATAATATAAATAATCATTAGAATATTGCACCACTGACAGAATAAACTAAAACTATTATAAATATTCAATGTAATTGAGAAAATAAATATTTTATATTAGTTTACTTAACTCTTGATTCAACATTTAAACTACACACATGTTTAAATAGAAGTTTTATACAGGTTTATTTTATATAAGTTTATGAGAATGTCCAGGGCATATTGGAAGCTTTTGAGGGCTGGTGAAGGTTTCAAGGTTATAGGTACTCCACTCCTGGAGTAATGAAATGTGTTATGATAAATATTAAATAAATGTTATGCCCACTATTTTTCAAATTCAGATAGAAAATCTTAAATAATGAGTGTGGTTTATATATACATTCATTAAATAGTAATGGTATAGTGTTGATCATTACATTGTAATGATCAAGCTTTATATCAAAAAACTACTTTATCTCACAGCCAGAATGTTATTATGACATGAACAAAGTTAATATGTATACATAAATATATCCATGCATTAGTGTGTCAATATGTATAATGATACAGATAATGTTTATAATGATAAATGATCCAGTTCCTTTTAACATCAAAACTCTTCAAACAATTCCAATAAAAAGTTTAATTTAGTAATTAGTTATCTCAGTACACTATTTTTAATCGTGTAAAAAGTAGTGCCAATATGTAGTAAAAATGCATAATTAGCAGTTAAAAAATGAAAAATCACAATAGTAATTTAGAATAATATGTATAAATGTAAGATAATCTTTTTATAAAATGAAGTAATTTGTAAAATTATGTAAACTGATGAATTAATATCTAAAAACAAATATAAAATTTATTGTAAACAAAATATAATCATTTCTATTTTTAAATTTTAATTTATCATAAAAAGTTACAAAAAATCTAAATTAATCCCCATCTTCCCCACATACACAAATGTCAAAAACTTAGTAATTTTCATAATGCACAATTTGCTTTTAATGTATTTTTCTTAACATAATTAATGGCTTTTCTATTTTATTTTTTTAAAAAAAATTGAAATCCATTTAAACTTTACAGAAGTGAAGATTTAATGTTATATAACAATTGTTTATTTTTTTAAAAAATATATATTTACTTTAAATAAACAATTGTTTATTTTTTAAAAAAAATATTTATTTACTTTAAATAAACAACACACACACATATATATATAGTATTTATTGTAAACTTGATTGTTATAAAACCTGTCTTAAATTTAATACTAGAAATATCATTATATTTGCAAACAAAAATGTTCTTTTAACAGAAAAGTTAAGCATATATATTTATCAAGAAAGTCAGGCAACATCAGTTAAATTGTATAGTGAGAAATTCTTAAATTCAATGTCATGTAATATATAACATGTAAATAGTCTTTTAAAACATGCCATCTAAGAGCAAAGAACCATTTTATTATAGTTTCTTAGACAAAAGACAGTAATAACAAACAATTATCATGTTTTCTAAAGAAGACATGAGTAATCATTTTCTAATATTGTTTTATTCTCTAGTTAAAAATAATTTTATAGCATTTTACTGAATCAATGTTGGATAATTATCTGGGTTTATTATAGGCATACTACATAAAAATAAAACCAAAGTTTAATATGGATTTTGGGAAAAAAATCAAGTTTATCTGACATAAAATCTGGTCATGAACATAAAAATGAAAACACATTTCTACTACACTCATAAACGTTTAGGTTCAGTCTACATAATGTTTTATATGAATACTTAAAATTTGATTAAAATATTAAAAAAGGCAAATAATTGAATGGCTTATTACTCAAAAATTCATAAAAATTTAATCAACAGAATTGATAATATGGAACATGATCCATAGACTAGAATTTACTATTATACCACGTTATCAAAATATGGACATTCTATAAAAATAATATTACTAAATGACAACACTTATAACCACTGTTCATGTGTAGTTTGGGATTGTTTGCCATTGTTTAATAATTTATTTCATCATTACAATTTTAAAGTTGAATCTTAAGTATATGCACATAAATAAGTGGAAAACTTATTATTATGCTATTCCAATTATTTTCATGAAATTCTCTATAGGGTCGCATAACTAGGCCTTCCTGAATATTATTGCCATTTATCAAATAAATTTCCTGTTGCAAATTATATTAATGTCAAAATTCATTATTGATTTATTGTGTAGCATAGCAATAAAAGATTGTTTAAATATTAAACTTTCTGGATCATAGTTCAATTTGTTATGAAGACTTCTGCACCCATTGCTGTTTTCCAGCAAACTGTTATAGATTTGCACTAAAAATAAAAAAGAAGAAAAGATTGCGCCAAAGTGTCTATTTTGTAATTAAAAGTTCGATTTGTAATTTCACAAGAACAAAATTCTATTAATAATTAATACAAGAGTATTTTGAGATATTTTCTAATAAAAAAAGTAATTCTAAAATGTAAAATAAGAAAATGTAAAAAAGTAAAATATCAAGGAAAAATTAAGGCCAGCATAAAGAAAAAGACATTATTTCCAAAATAAACCATATCCTGTTTCTGAAGAACCAATAGCATACCCTATAAAAAAATAAAAAATATTATTTCAGCAATTATTCTTAGTGATTTTTGCAGTTAACTTTCAATTGAAAATACATTTCATGCTAGATGCTTATTAAAGTAATTAATTAAAATGTTATTTAGTTAGGCAATTTTAAATTTAAAATGTCTCTTTTAATCATTGTTCTCAATAATATTAATTGATTATTCATAATTTATGACTATTTTGCCTACTATGCCATGGCTTTACACACTTATTTTTAAATATAAGTATTCACACAAATATATACCTTACTTAAACACCTTTTAAGTAGCTCACAGTAGAGTAACAGCTGACCTAATAGTATTCTCAAAATGGTAGAGAAAAACTATTAATGAGTTAAGTCAATTCACCAATATTTATTTTTTAAATAATGTTATTTGTATACTTAATTATTATCATATAATATAGAGAATTTGAAAACAGACTTTCAAGTTCCCTTCCACTCTATCTCATACAACTAATACACATGGCCACACACATGTGAAAAAGAAAAATGATCTTCAATATTTGTATTTTGTGCTGAACCAAAAACTCATCAGTTAATCCAAATCATCATCTTCCACACACATATATAATCAGTGCTTGGTTTATATTGAAATAGAAAATTTTTACACTTTAAGGAACATGTTTTAATCTACTCCATCCTCTAATCCCTCATTCATATTATTGAAAATCTAATGATGGAACACCCAAGCCCTTATTAATGTACATGGGCATGACAATAATATTGGTAATAATGGGGTATTTGGGCATTGCATCATCAAATTTTCAACAGCTGAGGGATTAGAGAGTGGAGTACATTGGGGTTTGTTCATTAAACTGTGATTTTCTATCTTAATATAAACCAAGCACTGATTATGTATATTGTACGAGTCAAAAATGTATGTCCATCCAACAAGATTTAGAATTTAAGCAAAAGTACCTTGAATAAATTATGCCCGAGATACACAGGTCAGGAGCAATCAGGAATTCTAACCTATTTGCCTATTCCCTAAATTTAACACTATGAACAACACCTACAGTGATACCATATGAATTCATTCTCTCCTGGCCTGGTGGTACAATGTTTTACATGAGAACTCAACTGGTGATGATGATGAGAGATTGAGTGAACCTGAGATATAGGTTAAAAACATACATAAATATATTAATGAGATTCAAGCACACTGTATTAAGTTTAAAATATGAGTATTTATTTTAACAAAATTCAAGATGATTTTATATATATAAAACCAACTTCATGCAGTTTAAACTTTATTTTGATTACAGATATTTGACAATATTGAGTCAATTATTTTTATTTTAACAGATATTAATTTAGTGCAGAGTTACAATACTGAACGTATATTTGGAAATCATATTGTATTTCAGATTACAAAAACAGATTTATCTGGGTGGTTGGTGGATGTTTATACATTTAGAAAACACATATAAAGGTACAAGAATATACTTTCACTGTTTATACAACTTTAATGGAATGCCCATGGCATTTGATACATAGCTTTATTTTATTCATAGCATTTATTTATAACAAATAAATAAGGCTACATTCTGATCCGAAAGTATACTAAAACATTTATTCCACATTTTCAACATTTAATTATCAAATATTGTGAAACGCTATAAATATGGGAATGGTTTATTTCAATAAAGGGGAGGACAGATTTGAGAGGTTAGATCTAAAACCCCAACAAAAATATTTAAAGAGAAAAATGTTTTATTATCACACATCATTATGATTTATTTTTTTAAACAGGATATTAAGAAACTATAAGAAATTGTGGTAGTAGCATCATGTCAGTGTAAGAGAAAGTGGCAACTTTGCTGAGAAAATGCCATTTTTTGATTTTAAGGTAGTACACCAGCTTCAGGCTGAGCATTACCAAAATGGAAAGGTAGATAGGAAGTTGCTATGGTTCCAGATTACAGTAAGTCCATGCAGAGCTTCAACTACACTAACTGGCTTGTTTTAGGGAGTAGACTTATACCCCTGTTTCAAACCAAAGGCTCCATAATCTTCTGGAGTGAGATATAGACAGATATGAGCAGCATAGAAATATATACTTTGAAGAGAAAAATGACAAACAAAGAAGATCAAGACTCCCTGAAATAAGGTATGGATGAATCAGATCAAAGCCCTTATGTGGCTCATTAATAATGTCTGGAATATGCTAGCAATGCTATTATAAAGATATGAAATCATTGTATTTAAATACTAAAATAGAGCCTTAAGTAGTTCAACAAATATGTAATGATATGTAAAAATATTGACCCATGTAAGATAAAGTCATTTATCAGAAGTTAAAACTATAATTAATAAAGTGTGCATTTCTCCTTCTTCTTGGATCAATACTATTTTGTTTAACATATAAAAAAACTAAAATTCATGCACTTAAAAGTGTAAATAATAAAATAGAATTAGGTTGCCAGCCTTTTTGACAATGATGATCAATGAAGAAATCAATAAACTTAATGAACAACAATATCCAACATAGATTAAAACGTATTTATACATTTTGTATAAATTTATGCTAAAATATTTTTTAAAAGCATATATTCATTTAAAAGACAAACACAATCTTATGAGCTATATAAAAATAAAAACATGAAATAATTAATTATTCCCCGTGCCTTCTATTCCACAGTAGGATATAGAAGAAGTTCATAAGACCAGGTTTGATTGGCATTTATAAATAAAACTCAAGTGAAAAATATAAAAATATCATTAAAAATAAATTCTAACCACACTAAATTATAGGAAAAATTAGAAGTATGAGTTGGATGAAAGATTTTACAGTGAGATTAATTTAGGTTGTTGAGAATCAATACAAAAAAAATAATTATTAATTTAACATACTCATTGATTAGTGAATTATAAAAGATTCAACATAAAGAGAACATTAATTTTAAAGAGTTAGGAGTTAGAATTCAGATAATGCAATTATAATGACTATGGGCTTGTTATCTCATGATTCTATGGAATGGAGTATGGATGAATCTTCTGTGGAAGATGGCATTCTTTGATTTTTGTGGCAGACATATTCTATTTAAAATAAAAACATGTTTCTTGGCCTAGGTGATTCTCTGACAGCATGGGAACTCTTGATCAATAGGAGATACATTGCAGCATGGTAAAGAGTCAGGCTGAAGATTGAGAGAAAGGTGGTTTAGGTCCCTCTACCTAAAAATGATTTCAAAAATAAAAAGATGTGAAGTCGGTTTAGCAGCAGTTGACCAAACTCTAACACAATATATTTTCAGCCCTATTTATACAAGTTTTGAATTATTTAAAGAATGTTTTTAATTAAAATTCTTAACTAAAATGGAATCCTGAATCTACATAAATATTTTCTCTATTGTTATTGGAGATGCAATAGCTAGATAACTGTCCAAAAATAAATTCAAATCAATTTCCATATTGGAAATAGATTTGATAAAAACGTTAACAGCTAACTTAAAATCAATTAGTTTTGTTTTAAATTTTACTTTCATTAACTTTGATTTAAAAATTTCTTTTAAAATCATAAAACAAACTAATGTTCCTGCCCCTTTAATTACTCTCGGACAGTTAATGGTTGCATCTTCCATATTGAATTTTTGTGTAATTATATGAAGAATAATAATTACAAAGTATTAAAAATATAAGAAAAAAACATTTAAAATACACAAAATTATTTACAGTATATTTAATATTTTTTATTTTATATATATATATATATATATATATATAAAGAGATATATACATATATTACAGAATATATATATATATATATATATATATATATGCTTCTGTAATATATGTATATATCTCTGTTGCATCTATTGAAGTTAATATTTAAAATAATTAAATAAAATTTTTATTTAAGATTTATATTTATAAATCTCATAGATGCTTCTCAGAAATATATATATATAACTTATATACATATGGCAAAAAAGAGCAGGGTAAAATGTGAGTTAAGTGGTAAAATAGTGAAGCTCGATCACGGACTAAGATTGACTGCTTCAATATGTGTGGAAGATGATCTGGACAAATTGATGAGTGATTGTTCAGCAATGAATTATGTATGTTGGAGATCAATTATCTTTTTAACATGTGTGTGGTCATGTGAATCAATTGTATGAGATAGAGTGGAAAGGAACTTAAAGGTCTGTGTTCAAATCTTCTATATTAATCTAGACTCTAGGTATATTAAATATACTTGTATTTAAAATATTAATTATTAGCTATAATTGAATGTCTAGTTAAATTGCTATATGTCAGATATCTAAAGAGAAAATTTAAATTTTATATTCATCTGAAAAAGTTTTGATGTTTTACTTAGATTTGAATTTCAGATTATGTAAATAACATGTGTAACAGAAAAAATTAGATAGCAACTAGAATTAATTATATTACAAAGTGGCATAATCAAAAAAAATATAAAAACAACTCTAACAGATTGATTAGTAAATTTAAATATTGCCAAGTGTGTGTGTGCATGCATATTTATTATATATAGGTAACTCAAGTAAACTGTTTTAAGAAGGTCAAGAGAAATAGTTTTATAGAATTAATCATATTTTTAAATATTTAATAAAATAAAATCGGTCTATTGAGTCAATCACAAATTATAATTAATAAAATGATAATTTGTGTAATAGGCAAAAAAAAAAAAAATAGATAATTTATTGAAAGAGAAATTGTAAATTTTAGTGAGAGCAAATAAATTTGAGTTGCATAATTTAAGAAAATGTTATCATATTTTGAAACTTTTTTCAATTTGAATGCTGGATGAAGATGGAATGAAATAATTTAATTTTTCTTATGGTAAATTAAATGGCAAATGTAAAATTATAAAACACTAAAATTAAGAAAATTAGAGAACAAATTTCAAAGTTTATCACGTTTTTCTTTCTTTCTATTGTTATTGTAAATATAGAAAAAAAACAACTATTTTTTTATATAATCATTTATAAAATAATTTAAGGAATGAAGAAAATATTAATGAAAAAACATGTTCGAATAAATTTTTACGTTTTTGAAAAATATCTAGGTATAAATAAGCATAGACTTGCTTTGGTATTATTAAAAAAAATCAAATATGAGGTATAAATAAGAAAAGAAAAATGACAGTGGTTTACTCTAAGTTTTGGTGAAAGGAAAAAGAAGTGTAGAGTGATTCATCAAGAAAGGAGAAATGGCTCTGAATCATGTAGCTGTACCTTTTTTTTTTAAAAAAAACAAAAACAAAGAATCTTTATTTAATGCTAAATTTTACAGTGAAATAACATAGTTGTTGATATAAAACTATATTTACAATTTTAAACCCCCCAAAATAATAATCCTTGACAGTCAATATGCATTGCCTGGTGTCCTATATCGAACAAACATGTTCTCAAAAAAAATTCAGATCGAACCCAGTCCCTTAGGAAACACAATTAAGCCCCATGTTGCCATGTGAATATCCAGTGATGCCAGTGTTCTATCTCTAACCTCACACCTTTTGAGCATATTGTGAAATACCTTGTTGACTATTTTAAAGATTCTTTTCAATACACCATCTAGAAAAAGATTAGTTAATATGGCTGGATAGAAAACTTTAATTGCCTGGTCCAAAATCTGAAACTATGCATTTGAATTCAGACTAATACTGAAGTTTGCTAAAATGCAACAATGCGTTAAAGAAGAAAACCATGTAACAAAAAAATAGAAGTGGACTATGCTAAAAAACCGTGAACATTACCAAATATCTCTAATGGAATTCATCTACAGTGTTTACCATCATCAGTATCCAAAGAGGATAATCACACTCAGGATCATTAAAAAATATGTATATATATAATAAATGTTTGATATCTGAAGTAAACTATGGCTTAATATTTTAAAACATTTTTATTATGGAAGGATCTGATTTTTATAATTAACAATAATTTCTTAAGTTTTAATATTTATAATTATTATTACTTTTCTTCTTTTCAATATTTTGTAATATATTTATGGGCTTTATCTAATAACAGTTGCAAAAGTATAAGCAGCAATATCTTTTTTTATTTATATATTGTAAATAAATTAACTTATTTTCTTATTAACAAATTTAATTTGGGTTTGCTTTTTGAATTTATTCCAAACAAATTTCACTAATATCTATTAATCTCGAGAAAATATGCAACCCACTGGGGAACAGGCAGGGATAATAATAGTAATTTAAATCAATGCTAATACTGAATATTAATTAATAATCAGTTAATAATAATTAATGTTATTGGAAACAATTGTGAAATAAAGAAATCAATATTAATATTTCATAATTGCATTAATTAGTATTATTCATATTTTAGTTGTTGATGTTCTTTTTAAAACATTTATAACAAAAAAATATTTTATAGTTTTGGTAATTACCTTCTAGTTGTGTATATGTATTATATGATTTTTAAAAAAAAATACAGCTGTGAATTTGATTACAATTATCTAAATAGAATCTATATTACAAACAATAAATTAGGAGATGATAGGAAATTAATTTTTAGGCTAATTTTCTGTTGTGTCAAGAGAGAAGGCATTGTAGTATAATTTTTTTTGAATGATAATATTCGAGACTTTAAGTCTTGTTCAAAGTTTTACGAGTGCTACTATAATACATATAGATATACAAATTATTTTCTATATATAATAAAATAAAGATTTAATGGATAATCATTGTTATAGCATATAACATTGTAAAAATAATTTTGATATATATATGTATTGTATTTTATATTTTATTCTTACAGAAAAAATCGACAAACTGGGAAAGATAAAAATAAAAACAAACATTGTCAATGCGTTGGTGGCCTAGTGATTAACATAGCTGCCTTCCAAGCAGCTGGCTCTGGTTCGCTTCTCGGCCAACGCAATTGACATATGAAAAAACAAAAAACAAGCATTAAGTAGGCATATAAATTTATTTATAATATTGCGTTTTTTTTAAATTTTATTTTGAAAATAAGTGCCTATTAATTTATTATAATTAAAAAAAATTCTTGATTAAATTTAAAATTATTCCAAAAATAATAAAGTCTTAATAGTAGTGAAAATGCTTTCTTTTAATTTTTTCTTCTAAAAGAGTTGCCCAGGTCACTATTTTTCATAAATAGGGTATTTTAATTGCAATATTTTTAACTCAATTTTCTAATCTAAATAGGTTACTGACAACGAACTTACATTGTTCTGCCAACGGATATGCCTTTTTTTTTTGTTATGAGGATACGTAGTATGCTTCCAGAATTTCTAAAAATTTAGAATCTAAAGCCAAAGGATGGTAGGCAAAACTATTTAGTAACATTATTTATACAGAAACTATTTCAACAATTTGTCATAGAATTAAAATTATAACAGATTTAAAAAAACAATGATTCAAAAAAATAATCACCCGATATCATTATTAGATATTCCCTATAAGACATTTGGAAGAATCATATTAACAAAAATGTTGCCAATAATTAAGAAACCCTAATAGTCCACTTAAGTAGCTGTTGTGAATAAATTGTATTTTTAACGACTTAAATTAGAAAAGACTCTCAAAATAAATTAAAAAGTGAGAATTTTTTTAATCATTCTAACCTTTCTGATTCTGTTAAGTAAAATGATCTTCCAAATGTTTTTAATTCTATAAATGGAAAAAAAAAGTCATTAATTTACTTGACAAAATAATTTCCAATAGAAAAGTTCAAGTGATATGATAATCATATTTGGTAAAAAAAATATATATATAGAATAGACGGCCTCAAAATTTAGTTATTTCAATTACTTTATTTAATAAATTCATAAGTGATCTTTTTAAAAATATAATGCATACAATTCACTTATGCTGATGATGTAGATTTAATTTAACAAAAGATATCCTTTCATAAAAAGAAAAAGTTACTCAATAACCATATATAAAAAAATTGGAAATCTTTTTTAAAAACTGTTTTTTTTATTCCTAATCCAACAAAAATAGTATTCTTAACTTTTAATTTGTACATGATAATCTGAAGATAATCTTTTGCAATAATAAACTGAAATACAATCCTACACCATGCTACTTAGAGTGAACTTGGACAATAGCTTAACTTATTTTCTTCATTCATCTAAAATTATATCTAAAATGATATCTAGAAATAATTTATTGAAAAAATGAAGTGCTTGTAATGCAAATATTTTACAGATTTTTTAATATCAGTTTTTAACTGTTGAATATTATAGTTCTGTTTGAAGAAAAAAATATTTACACCAAACTTCTGGATAGTCAAATATCAAGTCTACTCCTTTGCAGTGGCTTTCTGTTCTTATTTTTCTATGATATAGCAGGAGTAAAGTTTTCACACAGAAAATGTATAAAAATCCAATAAGCAGATCAGACTTGCCAATAAGTCAAGAAGACTCATCTCAAATGAAGATCTTTTTCTAAGTATTAAATTAAGTATCTATACAGGGGTGACCTTCTCTATAAAGGAACCTGGTTCCAAGAACCTTTTTGAGGACCTGAACTATTTTTTTCCAAAGGAAAAAATGACAATATTAAAAAAAACATATATTGCATCATATATAATCATATGATTTTTTCTTTGGTTATGTCATTAATCATACTAAACAAAAAATAGTGTTTAGCAATTTCAATCTTAATATCAAATGTGGTTAAGATTTTTTTACCCATGGTTGATTGAAAATAAGTTTTTATTAATTTTAATTTTCTAAAAAAAAATACTGTGCACTTGCTATAGTAACTGGCAACATAAAGTAAATTTTTAATGCAATTAATTAGCACCTTGGATAAAGTTGATTATAATTATATATATATATATATATATATATTATATTTAAATGTCTGTATTTCTTCAAAGCAATACATTGCAATGTATCTTGTGCATAAGCTACATCTTTTTCATTTAAGATCAGTTTTTTTAATAAAACAATTTCCTGAATTAAGTCTTGGGTTATATACTTGTAATAGAATTTTACAAAATTCCTTGAGCAATCATTTAGTTCTTTTTTTTTTTAGTATTTGTATATCAGTGAATAATTGGAAATTAGAATAATATTAAGTATATTTTTGAATCTCTCTTCTATTTGCTACAAATAATGGTATCAATCATAATGTTGAAAAAGTTACATTTAAATTCCTCTACTGGCTCTTATAATATTCTATCCTTTATTAGTTAAAATGTTTTTCTTTTTCTAATTCATTTCTAGGAAATAATGTTCAATGTAATCATTTTTGTTTCATCTAAAAATATAAAATTTTGATCTAAAATTTTGGATATCATTTTTAATTTTATTTACTAAATTAAAAACCACATCAAGAATAATAGTTTGTTTTGTTGATACTATTAATTTTGACAATGTTGTAAACCATACTGATTAACTTAAAAATAAATGACATTTTTTGCAATGAATCTAGTTAGAGACTGCTGTTGTTATCGTTTTTATCGATAAGTTATTGCAAAGCATAATACGTTTGTTTAAATTATTTATACATTGTGTTAACTGAATCTATTTTAGCTTTTCAATGGTTTAAGCATAATATTTAAATGGTTTTGTATAATTTTCCACCTTCTTGTAGATGCAGAAAATAAATGCATAAACATTGCAATCTTCCAATTTTCTTTTTTACTAATATACACTGCTGGAACTAGAAGCACCACAAATTAGAAAATAAAAGAATGTGATAAACAAGACACACACATTGTATGAGAGTTTAAATTATTTATTCTGGATTGCACAGTTCTATATTTTCTTTTCATATTGCTTGTCCCTGTAATTCATAATGTCTAAATCAGGCTTACATATTTTTTTAAAAGCATATTTGCTAGTTTTTCACCAGTAGTATCAATTATTTCAATAAATCCTATAAATAAATCATTAATGATTAATTTTTATCTACAAATTTACATATTAATAATTAGTGATATTTCTTCCATGTGAGAAACATCAGGACTTTAACCCATTTGGATAGTATAATATGTGGCTGCTTTGATTATATACTTCATTACCTAAAGCAACAATTCCTTTTGTGATGTATGTGTCAATTAGCGGATGATACATTTTTCTGGATTTTTAATTTTATTTATATGATCCATGAGCAAAGGATCATATTTATTTTCATATTTACTTAACAATTGAATTAAACTTTAAAAATTTTCATTAATTAGTGATTTTTACTATTTTATTAGATCCTCGAAATGGCAGATTATTTAATAAAAATAAAATCACATCTACAGATCTTTGGAATAGCAATTTAAAATGTTGCATTTCTTTATTTTTTTTATATTAATATTATCAATAGTGGAACATAAATTAATTTGTTTTAATAATTCGTGCCAAGCAATAAAAGAATTAAAGTAACAAACAGAAATTTCATGATTTCAAATTACAGATAAAAATTTTCTCCATTTATTAACACCATCTACAAACTGTGTAAATTGATTTTTTTCTCTTCATTTGGGAAATAATACATAACAAACCCAATGTACTAAATCATAAAATTTTGAGTAAACTAATTATTTATGAAACTGGGTTTCACCTATTGTCAATTTTTTTAACATAATAATATTAAAGAATGATCTATCATCAGAATTCTTAAAAAAACAATATTACTTTTTTAGGTCTAGTTTTAACACACAATAACTTAAATGCATCACTTATAACAATTGACCACTACTCTGGATCACTTATATTTATTTGATCATAATTGTTATTGTCATTATCATTATTACTTACATTCATTATCACTAGATTTTGATTTTCACACTGTACATCATTACTTACTGTTTCCAGTACTTTTGTATAAACATGCTTCTTCAATCAACTCAATAAAATTTTGACAGAGTTTACATTTTAGTTGCAAACTTTTGTAATTTGTTTGCATTTTTCTGCTCTAACTGAAACTTAAATCAGAACTGCCAAAGTTGAAGCAGTTTCATTGCTAGATTTATTTTGTAGCCATGAATGCAGTTCTACCTGTGACTTCTGAGTATATGCTATTTTCTTCTTTTTTTTCTGTTAATTTTATTTTTGACACCCAGAAAAATGCTTTCTTAGTGTGGACATTATAAACTGTAATAATATTTAAAAAATTTATCTCATTGAATTAACAAAAAAGTAAAATATTTACATTTTAATATTATACTAGTAAGACACTGTTGGGAAACTTGGGAATTAATACAAATTGTAAAAATATGCAATTGAATTCAAATAGGCTTTTAGTTTGATTACTCAAATAACAAAATAACATAGTAATGTCTCAAATATCAATGATAGCTAATTCTTATAAATATTAAATTAACATAAAATAATTTTTTTACTTTATCCTATGCAGTTGTGCCTCACTGCTCTTTCAATCATAGGCATGTCTCATTATATACCACACCACATGATCACTAAGATCTAGGTGGGAATTATTTGAATCATCTAAATTATATATATATATATATATATATATATATATATATATATATATATATATTCACAAACAGAACTTCAGATAATCAAGAATTGTCAAATAACCCTACTAAATGCAAGCAAAATATAGGATTAAAGATCAATGCTAAATATATTAAAATTCTATTTAATGTTTTTTTTCAAAAAAATATTGATAGTAATGATTTAGTAGTTAACGACTATATATGTTTCGGCCGAATCAGTGACGTAGAAAAAAATGTTATGTACAAATTTAAACATCGAATCAAATTTGGATGGCTAGATGAATATTTTTAAAAGAAATATTGTTATATGAAATAAAAATGTGCCTATGTATTTTTAAAAAATAATTTTACTAATGCATATTTATATATTGGGCCAAGCAGTAAAAGAAAAACGCACAGAATTTAGAAAAAAAAAAAAAAAGAAAAATATAAAATTGAAGGTGGGACTAAAAAGAAAAATAGACTTAAAATTACATGGATGAGAAACAAATATATTACTGACATCACTAACACAATGAAAAATCTGAACTAGAGATCGCTGAATATATCATTAAAAAATATAACATTATATGAATAAACAAAGTTTTAAACTGCAATGGAATTATAAAAGATCTAGAAAGAGATCCCATGTAGGATAAATGATTGAATCATGGAAGTTGGTTAGAATGATGTGAGAAAATGAATATAAACTTGTAAAGAAATTGATTTTGCAGAGGATTGAAAATAGTGTTTATATGTATACATATAGAAAATATTTGTTCATATATATATCACTTTCAAAACCATAACCATTTTTTAGGTTGATCATATACAATAAAAAATTTAACTCCTAATATTTAAATAAAGTTTAAATTAAAAAAATTAGAGAAAAAAAATGCAAATACAAACTATTCTTAAAACCGTACTTCTTTAATTTTTTCCGTTAAGTACCTGCGAGTTAAAAAAAAAAAATGTAAAAAAGTTTTATAAGAACAGCTAAAAGAGAACAAATAATTTGCCGTTACTACTCCTCCGCTTAAAAGTTTTTTTTTTTTTTTTTGGATCATGTTTTAGAGATAATTTGTATATCATTTATAAATGAAACATCTTTTATATCTTTTGATCATCGGTAAATGTTTACTGAGAATAAAGTTTGCTTAATTAGAACAGTAATCAAACTATCTTATTTTTTTTAATTGACGTTTCGGATAGAAAATTAAACTTTCTCTTATTTTTTTAAAAAAAGAATTTCCATAGAAACATTTCTACAAACCCCATTATTGAGAATTATGTTAATACAAGAAAAATCGTAAAGCGCATGCGTTTTTATTACTATCCAGGCACTATATAACAGATTGATCTTCACTTGTTATCGTTTATTTATACGAGCAATATTGGATACAAGAGCGTAAGCATTGCATAATTAAAAACGACGAATATCCACCGCACCGAACCGACTTGAAGCGCCGCGCTGAACGGTAAGTAAAAAGATCATTCTTCATTCATAAAAAAATCCAATTCTTGCTTAAAAGAAATTATATTACTAAATGTTTTAGAATGTGACCTATTTAATATAAAGGATAATTTTAACATAATATAACAAACAAACGATTTTTAAACAAAATGTTAATTATTTATAATGCATAGTTTATTAAACATAACTGAACATTTATTCAGTTTGAAAAACGCACACGCACAAATATGCACGCACTCATACTTGTATTGGCATATTAATGTAAAGTGGTGTTATATATATACAATTAAAAAAAAAACAAAAACATCTTTATATATAAATACGCAATAAATAGGCGTAAATATTAATGATAGTCTGAAAACTAATTGTTTATAATTTCCCCCCTCCCCCAACCACACACGTACGCCTTTGTCTAGTAAACCATCCTCCCACACACACATAATTGTTGATTAAATTAAATATATTTTTTGATAAAATTAAATATATTTTGTTTCAATAATAAGTAATTCTTAATTTTATTTTTATATTTTAAATTGCTGTACTTTACATTTACAAAAGCATTTTTTTTTATATATATATATATTTAGTATTAGATACACACACAACTCAAACTCTTTCCTTCATTCATTTGGAGGAAAAAGCTTTAAGATCACATTAATATATTTATTACTTTTATCAATTAATACCATTCAAGTGTTTTTTTATTATTATTTAGTTTTGTTTTATATTAAGCCATGCATTGTTTTTCACTTTTTTTAACATGTGTAAAATACACTTATACAAACGTGTTCGCACTTAATATATTAACGTAGCAATTAATTATAATAAGGAAAATACTTCTAGTTTGATGCCATTTTAGAAACCTTGTTTTCTGAAAACATTTTATATAATGCTATAAAAGAAGAAGAAATCTTCTCAAACCATCCGTTACGTCAATTTATATTTTAGCGTGGGAGTAAAAATTGTAAAGGAAAAAATATATATATGTAGCATAAAACAGCCAAATTTTATCCGTTTATTACGAAAAAGCAGAAAAATAAAATGATATTCAAATAAAAATGTACATTTAAAAAAAAACAGTTAAAAAGTGAAATTGCAATTTTACATTTAGCGTTTTCTATTTTATTACGATTCTTTTTCCTACGATGATACAAAAACACGCATGTAAATACATAGGCTAATGCGCACATCAATGTATATCATTATCATTATTATACAATGCTTGGATATGGTCAAAATATTATTTATTTAGATATAATGGACAAAAAAAAAGAAAAGAGAGATTAAGTAAAATATTAATTTTCTTTTAAAACAAACAAACAAATACTTTATGATTATAATGATAAATGACTACGTATTTATTAAAGCTTTAAAGGATTAAATATGTCCAATATTTTAAACTAGAATCTTTATATATATGCAGCAAAATATTATATAACAAAATAACTTAATAAAATAATAAAAACATTAAAATATATATATATGGGAATATGGTAGCATACAACTGTAATTCTTATATATAATAAAAGCCGGGATGATAAATAATCAACTTTTAAATTAAATGAACAGTAAAAAATTCAAACTAAGATATTAAGATCTCCAGTTTTCTAAAATAAAATTGCTACATACTTCAATTTAAAAATTATGACCGCGAAAGATTTTATAAATATTTTTTTAATAAACATTGCACTTTTTAGTCAGTTGATGACTAAAAAATGTAATTTCATGATTAATAAAATCTTTGATACAATAGAATACATAATACGATACTTTTAATATTTGTATATGTATAAGAAGCTTTTACACAGTTAAGATGTAAATAAATAATATGTAGCCTTAGTATAAGATGAGATAACATTTACTAATTAATATTGTGGATAGGTAATTGAGTTTTATATTTGAGTAAATAATGGATTATGAGCATAACTAGGATTTTACTTCTGTTTTAATCAATAGATATTATTACATCTATAGCGTAATGACTTTTTACACGTTGCTATTAAAATTAAATTACATGTTATTATTAATAAAAAAATATTGCTTTATTTTAATAAAAATAAAATTGTAAGCCCTACATATTTTTCATTTTTTGCGATTATAACTTACAGGGTGTATGTATAAATTCTGTGACTAACATTAAGTTACTTTCCAAAAAACAACTTTAAGTATTTTACAGTAACTAATGCATCAATCAGATGAAACAAATTTTGCTTTGCCCTGAACTCCCAAGAATTTATATGTGAAACAAGATTAACTGTGAGAATGAAATTTTACTCATTGTAGGTTTGTAGATGCGAATTAACTTCGAACAATCGATGATTCTGCCTTGAGAATATTAAATAAGCCCAAATTTTATTTAGGGTTTGTTTATATTTACATTAAATAAAATTTTATTCAGCACAGTTAACATTGTTTAAACCTATCTTCTATATAAGTTATTGACATCTCTGGTAAAATTTATTCTTATTTATTAACAATTAATTAAATCAGTTTCTAGAAGATTTTTAAGAATGTTATTGTTGGCAGGTAAAAATATTTATTCTCAACATTATATTCACACACATGTGCACCACACCGACACACGCACACACACACACATATATATATATATATATAATTTTGGTTTCTACTAAAGTGCCATTAAAAAAATGGGAGGAGTGGGAATTTCAAAATTAATATAGTGGATTTTTCAGTAATCCTGTGAGATATTAGTTTTAGATTTAATAAAATGTTGGATGCATTTATTTCATTATTTTTTATTATATAGAATACCATATATAAGTTAAACAGAATAAAAGTTTCTCCAACTGCAGCATTAATCACCAACAAAAATGAAAAATAAGATAATGCCTATCATGTTTTTCCATTATTGAGTGTTAAATCCGTTTTTCATCCTGAAGAAATGCTAGCTATCCGTTTTCCAATCAATATATGATAATTAGAAATGTTGGCAATAAGATAGTTAACTGAAATAAAAATTGTAAAATGTTTAAAACTTGAGAAAAAAATAAAGTTTACTTATCAAGATTCAAATCAAGATAAAACACTGGAATTATATTCCTGTGAAAGTGGTTATCTAATAAAACTATAATAATGAAGATTTATCATAATGTTACATCACATCATCTGAATAAGCACCAGAAGATCAATAGTAATTTTGTTTCTAAGTATTCTGATTAAAGCACAACAATAAACAAAATATATACTAAGATAATTATATTATCAACAACTGGCTTTAATAATGATATATACATACAAACGTATAAAGACATACAATTCGTGTAGGTTTTCACACTTTACTAAATCTTTTAGCAGTTGCTTCAATTGTAAGGTTAGATTTTTTTGATAAAAATATGATTTCATTGATACAAGAAAAATTAAAAACAAACAAAAAAGAACAACTCGATATTATGAAAAGAAAATATCATAGAAATTATAATAACTATAATATTAAACTAGAATAGAGAAAGTAGTTAGGAGATTTTAAAGTACAGTGAACAATATCTATCTAATTATCTACCATTTATCTATCTATCTATCTGTCTATCTTCTTATTTAGACAACTATACATTTAACTACAAATCTGACCACCTATCCATCTCTCTATATCTGCCAAATTATCTACTTACCTAACTATATATCTGTTTATTTATCTAATAATCAATTTATTCACCCATATATCTCTCTATCTATCGGTCTCTCTAATATCTATCTACCAACAAAATAATTAATTTTCTTTCATTTATTTACTTAATTAATTTTCTATCATTTATTTACTTATTTACTATACTCTTTATATATATATATATATATATATATATATATATAGTAATCAGAAGTGTATATATATATATATATATATATACACTTCTGATTACCAGTTATTCACTAACTCATTAATCCATAAACTTATCTATTTAAATGTTTATATACCTATTGAACATATTTATCAAACTATTTAAAATATATATCGATATAATAATCGATATATTTTCTATTTAATATTTATTCCAATTTTTCTAAACTTTTTCGAAAAAATGTAATTGAAAAAATAAATACATGCAACATGTATATTAAGAAAAGGTTGTTTAATATTTTAACTATATATGCTGAGCATGCTTTCCACTTAGTGGTAATCATATTCATATAAATATGCTCAGCGTACAATTCTTAGTATGCATGTTGCATGTATTTATCTAATAGTTATCTATCTTTTATATATAATCTAGCTATTGTTCTATCTATTTTTCTCTATATTTGGATTTTTCCCCATCGATTTTACTTTAGTTATATGCCATTCTTTCCTTATACCCCAAAATATCTATCTATCTATCTATCTATCTATCTATCTATCTATCTATCTATCTATCTATCTATCTATCTATCTATCTATCTATCTATCTATCTATCTATCTATCTATCTATCTATCTATCTATCTATCTATCTATCTATCTATCTATCTATCTATCTATCTATCTATCTATCTATCTATCTATCTATCTATCTATCTATCTATCTATCTATCTATCTATCTATCTATCTATCTATCTATCTATCTATCTATCTATCTATCTATCTATCTATCTATCTATCTATCTATCTATCTATCTATCTATCTATCTATCTATCTATCTATCTATCTATCTATCTATCTATCTATCTATCTATCTATCTATCTATCTATCTATCTATCTATCTATCTATCTATCTATCTATCTATCTATCTATCTATCTATCTATCTATCTATCTATCTATCTATCTATCTATCTATCTATCTATCTATCTATCTATCTATCTATCTATCTATCTATCTATCTATCTATCTATCTATCTATCTATCTATCTATCTATCTATCTATCTATCTATCTATCTATCTATCTATCTATCTATCTATCTATCTATCTATCTATCTATCTATCTATCTATCTATCTATCTATCTATCTATCTATCTATCTATCTATCTATCTATCTATCTATCTATCTATCTATCTATCTATCTATCTATCTATCTATCTATCTATCTATCTATCTATCTATCTATCTATCTATCTATCTATCTATCTATCTATCTATCTATCTATCTATCTATCTATCTATCTATCTATCTATCTATCTATCTATCTATCTATCTATCTATCTATCTATCTATCTATCTATCTATCTATCTATCTATCTATCTATCTATCTATCTATCTATCTATCTATCTATCTATCTTGAAATGAACAATCCATTATTCATTTCAATAAAAAAATTCTAAGCAAAATTTATATGCAAATTGTTTTTTTTTAAAAAAAGAAATTGAAATAAGGATGCAAATTGGAAGTAACTCTTTTCCCTCATAAAATGAGATTTTTTTTTCTTTTAATCAGAAGGGATATTACTTGATTTAAATCCCAGGATTTTCACTATGCCTTGTAAATAAAAAGGAAGGATACTACTAACAATTAGCTAGATCTACTCTGGAACACATTAATCAAATTTTGAATAACACCAGCTTAAATAGCATTTATTTAAATGGCAGCTAGAAATTACAAGGTTATATTATCACCCTATTTTTTTACTATTTGTCAGAAATAAATAAATGATAATCATTTTGCTTTGGATGAGTCTTACATTTAAAGTCTGATTTGTACTTTAAAAAAAAAACTGTCAGTTTAAAAAAGAAATGAATTTGTAATAACTTTTCCTTACTTGTTAAAATTATTTAAAAAAAAATATCACATATGTACACTAAGCTTATGCATTTTATATAAGTTATAAATAAATGAAAAAGATAAAGAAATAATGATAATCTTGTAAGTGCAATGCACACATATAATTGCCTGAGTATCAAATAACTGTGGTTAACTATGTAATTATTTTCCATTAGTCTCATGTGTTAATAGTTAAATTTACATTTGATTACTAAAAAAATTGGATTTTATGTAGATAGATTTATATATGTATAGTTGTTTATTTATTGGTTAATAGTTTAGATTTTTTTGCATCCATAGATGAGAATACATTTATATAAGTTTATTGAGATAGGGATCAATCTCAAGTGAGTCATTCCCATATAAATGGAAGTTGTATTTAAATAGCTTTAGAAGCTAAAGGACACTCCTTATAATTATTTTATAAAATATTTATTCAGTTAGGGTTAGGACAAAAAGGTGATCCTTTTGCAATTGTTATTATATAAGTAGTTATATTTAGGATTAGGATCTTAAAAGACCATTAATTATAATTATTGTGATAAAGATAGCATTGATGACTATCCCATATAGAATATATGGATGTGGACAGGAAGGCATATGGATCAAAGAAATGTTTATAATTATGGGTTTATATATGCATAGAATAATATTTAAAATTAATGAAGTCAGGGTTGATGATATGGTGAATGTGTTATCTTATCTATTAATATATTGATACTATGATGATAAAGATTAAAGACTTTGTTAAAGAAATAAATTACATATCAATTAATGATTGTTCTTTGTAAATAAATTACTGTTACATGATTTGTAAAATTTATTAGAGATAATAAATTGTACATTAATTAATGAGTACACTTGTAAATAAAGTATTGTTACATGATTTGTTACTTTGTTTATATAAAATGCGAATCTACTTTCGTTCATTAGTAGTAACTTATGTTCTCTACAATTTAGCCAGCACTACAAATCATGCAATGTAATGGTTACATTATATTGAATAAAATATTGTTTTAAATAAACGTGTTAGTTTATTTCCTGATGCTTAAAACTAGGTGGGGTCTAGTAATTTACATAAATGAATATATAAAATATAAAGAATTGAAATATGCTTAGTCTGATCATTAAATTATATTTATTATTTACCTATCTGTCTGTATGCTTAAACCTTTAACGATTTTAATATATAACCTCCTGTATTGTTTCTTTATATTATATCTATCTATTGATTTAACATATTTATTCATTTATAATTTCCTATATATTTATATATTTGCTAATGTCTTTGTCTGTACATCTGTGCATCATCTATCCATTGACTTATCTAGTTTTCTAATTATCTATATATTTTACTCCATCTAATTATTTATATATTTGTTCATCCAATAATTGTATATTTATATAATTTGTAATTTTATACTATCTATTAATATGTATTTACCTGTCTATCTATTTATTTATCCATCTATGTGATAATCTATTTATCTATCTTTTGGCTGGCTGGCTGTTCAAATATCAATTTGTATCTGTATATTTATTTTTCTGTAGACTATCTATCTGTCTTTGCCTGTTTATGTATTTGTATCTATCTATGTGTCAGTTTATTTTTCAATTCATCTATCAATAAAATGATGTGTCTATCTATTTGCCTATATATCTATCTATATATCTATATGACTATGTATGTATTTATTTATCTGTTTGTATGTATAACTAACTATCTAACTATGTCTATATATATCTGTGTACTATCAATCGATCTGCTGAACTAACAATTTTTCTACTTGTTTATGTGATTGTTTATTTGACTGTCTGCTCAGATATTTATCTATTTATCTTTTTATTAGAGACTCTATTCTCATTTTTTTATCCATGTATTTATCTGATTGTCTACATATCTACTGCTCTATCTGTCTATTTTTCATTAAATTTTCTACTAAAATTAACATAATATACTATATGTTGCTTATTTACCTGAATATTTATATAAGAATAGTTCTTGATTTATGTACATTAATTATTCAGTTATTCATTAATCTATTTAATTATCTATCAAGTTATTTATTTATCCATTCATCCTAATAATACTGCTAACTAAATACTTATCTACTTTTATAAATCTGCCTATTTATCTATTCTGTATTAATACATTCATCCAACTATCTATATACATATTCTATCTATTTGTTAATCTGTATTTATATCTATTCACACATCTATCATCCACCCATCCATGTCTTTCTTTGTATATGTCATTAGAATTATAAATCTGTCTATAAATTTATCTATCTTAATCTAATAAATTTTCTGATTACCTTATTATCCAGCATAGGTGTCTCTTTATCTATATTCATAATAGAACTTTCTATATCTGTAATATACCAATATATAACATATATATTTATATGTTTATCTGTCTATTTGTATATCTATCCATTAATCATCTATGATGTTACCTATCTATGCATTTGTTTATCCATATAATTATCTATATATTCATTCATTTGTCAATCATGATTTTTCTATATATCTATTTATTTTATCAAGGTATCTATCTAATTACCTATTTACCAATCTATCTATATATCTATCTGTAAATATAGAGATGTAAGTTGATAGAAAATCTGAAAGGCATATATCTCAATTAATATATATATATATCTTGTAATTACAATAAAAAATAATAATAACGGTAACAAACTATTATAGACAATCCTTAAATTCGCAGAAGTACTTTCAATTAATTTCTTGAGCCTATCTCAACTGCCATTAAAATTCAAAAAGAAAACAAAACGTAAGCAAACGTCAGCTTATAATAAGTTAAACTTTGTTAATTTATCAAATAATAAAATACATTTGATTCAGAAATACGTTTTAAATCACGGAGCTCAATACGTCAGTGGAAATTGGAATGATTATAATTTGGAACTAATTGCAGCTGTTCAAAATTCATTTGATATGATTCCTGAAAATGATCATTTTGCTGAAGATATCATTAAGAAAATTAATTGTAATAAATTTAACACAATGGCTTATGATAAATCATGGGAATTGGCTATTTTGAAATTTAAATGGAGATTGAAGAATGATAATATTATTTGTTTGAAAAAGGATAAGGGGTTTCGTGTGTGTTTGATGACGAAATGTCAATATATTGATAAAGTTAACGTGCAAATGGAGAAACTTGGTTTCTTTTTGATTGAAGAATATAATATGGATGGTCAAAGAATAAAATTTATTAACAATGTTTTAAAAAGTGCTAAAAATAAAGTTTTAAGTAATAATGCATACTATATGATATATCCTTGTTGTGGTGTATGTCCTCGTATTTTTGCAAACATAAAATTACATAAAGAAGGTAATCCTTTTCGAGTTATGATAGATTTTGGTGGTTCATTCATATATCAGACTTCTAAATATCTTGGTAAGCTTTTACAAGATTTTTGTAAATAGTATTAAAAATTTGGTGATTGATGAGAATGATGTCATTGCTTCATTGGATGTAACAGAACTGTATGGATCTATTGACAGAATGAATTCCATAAAAATAATTGAACATGCATTAAAAAGTAAAAGTATTTGTAAATATATGATAAAGTTTATTGTTGATTTTTTAACATTTTTTAATGATAACATTGTGGCATCTTTTGAAGTTCAATATTATAAAATGTCTAAAGGTTGACCCATGGGTCTACCTGTAATTGCACAAGTTTGCAATCTTGTTTTATCTACATATGAGAATAGTATTTTAAATATGTGTACTTTTGGAGATATTAACATTTACAAAAGATATGTGGATGATGTTTTTGTTTGTGCAAGTAATAATACTATAAATTTGCTTGTAGATGAATTAAATAAGTTATATGGCTTGAAATGAACTATTGAAAAGGAACAAGACAAAAATATTAAATATTTAGATTTAATTATTACAAGAGATAACACTATATTAAATTATAAATTAATAATTAAGCCACTGCAAAAAAGGGGATATATAAATTGTAAATCAAAAGTACCAATGATGCATAAGATGGCAAGTTTGAGCTCTTTTTTGTTTTGGAATGAAAAATTATGTCATTACCAAAGTGATAAACTGAAAAATATTGAGATATTTGCCAAGGAATTGCTTGATGTTGGTTATAAAATGGAACAAATAAGCAATACTTTATGTCAATTTAAAAAAAAGTATAATAATTTAAAGGAAATGAAGATTAATAATAAACAATGGATCTCTATTCCATTTATTTCAAATCAACAAGTGAAATTTTTTAGGCATATATATATATAAGAATGTGTGTAATGTTTCATTCTACGTTCCAAACAATATTAATAAATTAGTCAATAATTCTACGAATGTCATACCTGTCAAGCAAAAAAGTAATGTCATATATCAAATTTTTTGTGATTGTATGCTATCATATATAGGTGAATGTAGGTGCATTATTGAACAGAGATAAGGGAGCATGAATTGTTATATAAATGTGCAAAAAGTAAAAATAATGGTAATTTAATTTCTCCTTCAGTTTTCTTTAATCACGAAAAAACATGTAAATATAAATTTAAATTTGATTTTGAAAATGTGAAAATTCTTCATCAGGAGAAAAACCATAATAAAAGAAAAATTAAGGAGGCAATTTTTAGAAATAGAAATAAAATGCATTTAATAAATAGACAATCTGCTAACATTAAAATATGAGATTTCTGGAATTTGAATTGATGACGTTTGCTTTCGCTTTGTTTTCTTTTTGAATTTTAATGGCAGTTGAGGCAGGTTCAAGAAATTAACCAAAGTACTTCTGTGAATTTAAGGATTGTTTATAATAGTTTGTTACCATTATTATTATTATTTTTATTGTAATTACAATTTTGTTTTAATTAACAAACATTATATATATATATATATATATATATATATATATATATATATTTACATATATTTGATATATATATATATATATATATATATCAAATATATGTAAATAATTTAATGATATATACAATCACAATCTTGTGGAAGAAAATCAATCTTCAGAGATGTACTATTACATTGAATTTATGTACATTCACCTATCAATAAATGTTTTAAAATATAAAAGTAACATATATGCTTAGAGCTTATTTTTATATAAACCAACCCTATTAACCATGCTTAAATCAGAACTTGAAATTATTGTAAGCTTGATATTATAATAACAATGGATTAATTTAATTAATTTCTGGATTCAGGGCCATGCTTTTATTTAAAGTTAAATTTAACAAACCAAATTGAATTTGAAGACACAAGGTTTTTTTCTTTTTACTGTATATTCAATAAAAACATTTAATAGAATTTTTTTATCTTTATTATTTATTGTAAATATGTTTTTGAAAAAACAACTACATAAAATAAATTTAAATAATTTGCCAACTAATAATCATGTTTTATAAAGACATTATTTTATAACTTTAATCTATATTTATACTTTGTTTTTCTAAAGTAGTTAACTATTTATTATTTGATAATTAATTTTAATTTCTTAATTACAGTTTGTTTTTAAAAATAGCCAAGTAAAACTATTATATAAAATTAAATAAACAGTACATTCAAAAATTATTATTTTTCCTGTTTTTATTATTATTATTTTACTTTTTTTTAATTTCCAATTTTTAAGTGCTTTTATTGAAGTTGAAAAATTTTTTTGTTTGTATGTTTGTTTGTTTATTTGTTAAGTATTGACATTTTTCAAACTAGAATAAAATTTTAAAATTGAGGTTTAATATATTTAAATTCAATGGAATTGCTTAAAATCTGCTACATAAATAAGTAATACCAGCTTAATCCATTTGGAAAACTCAACTTTTCAGTAGATATTCTAGTTTCTTAGATATGAAACAGAGGTCAGGATAATATTAAAAATATTTAATAATTTGTTAAAAATTATTCTTATAACATTCATTTATTTTAAATAAGTCTCAGAAGAGGGTGCTATCAAGATTTCTCTTTCTTTAAATTTAATAACATTTTTTTAACATTTTGAAATCAATATTTAATACATGTAAGTTTAATGGAACTTGTTGAAATTTTGTACATTAGTTTAAAATAATTATAAAAGTGATAAAACACATTAATTTTTTAAATAGGTCACTTAGTTTATTAGATAAGAAGAATGGGGAATAATGCTTACTATCAATTTTATTTGTTATGGTTGCAAGCTTTATTTAAGTGATAAGATATTCATTTATAAAAAGATAAAATGTCAACAATTTTAAACAGGAAGTTATTTATTGATTTCTAATACATATATAATTATGTACACATATTAATATGTATACATATAAAGTGTTGACTGGTTTCTAATGGTTAAATATTATATATACATAAACTGTATACATATTAATGTACTGCAGAAATATATATATATACCCACTGTATATGTGAAATTTATATAAACAGTATATATATATATATACTGCAGAAATATATATATATACCCACTGTATATGTGAAATTTATTAAAAGTAAAATTATATCTTCATTTACAATATAGTTTTGATAAGCTTTTTTATTTTTTAAAAAAGAAAAAAAATTCAATGGAAGTAAAAATTGTTACACACTACCAAATTTATTTGTTATGGTTGCAAGGTTAATTTAAGTGATTAGAAAGTTATTAATAATATAGTTTTGTTTAAAGCAATTTTTTAAATAATGCTGGCTATCAATTTTATTTGTTATAATATATGCAATGAGAAAGTTGTTTATAATATAGAAAATATAATATAGAATCACTTATTTAAATTTTTTAACAGGGATGAACCCCCAATATATATATATATATATATATATATATATTATATATATATATATATATATATATATATATATATATATAAACCATAAGTGTCCAGTCAATTTAGAGTCTGATATAGTTTTACATTTTGGATTTACTGTGCCAATATTAAAAACTTATAAGTAATAGAGGTAATTTTTTTAAAATATTAAATGCTTTTATTGGTGCACTGAAGAGAAAAAAATTTTTTTCTTCAAATACAATTCATGTTTTTAGATTTACTCTGAAATAAAAAATTGTGAGTGTGTCCTGAAATAATTAAGTTAATCATATTTTTTATAACAAGAGATTGATTTAATTAATTTTTGGACTATGCTTTTATTTCAAGTAAAATTTATAAATCGCAATTGTGGTTAAAAACAATTATTTTTCTTTTTAGTACATGGTCAATAAACAGTTGATAAAAGCTTTTAATATAAATTTGTTATCTTTATTATTATACTTTTAATTAATTGCTTATTATAATTATTATTTATTCATTTTAATTATAAAATTATGGTACAGTTTCAACCAAAAAAAAATTAAAACTTTTCATTATTCTGATTTTACAATAAATATATATACTAAACAATAAATTAATTATTTAAATTCAGTTAATTTAATAGTTTTATTAAATAATTTGAGCTATAGTGTTGTGTTATTTTTTGTATTAAACTTATCAAATATACAATTTTTTTATATATATGGTACAGAATCATTTTTTAATAAAACTTAAAAGTAACATTTATACAATAATTTTTATCATTACTATAATGTAAATATGCATAGTTTATGTTTACAAAAATGAACTTCATAATTAAATAAATCTATAGTATTTACATAACAATTCAATCTCATAAATTCATACTTTCAAAAATTAAAATTAATTTTTACATTATACTTACTTTTGAACATGTACTTTTTCATGTTATCCAGAGTCTGACTATTCCTTAAATATAAGAAAATGAATAGACAAACTATAAAAAGCATTGGTAAAATAAAGTAAAATTAATTGTAAATATAAGTGTGTTTGAAAATGGTTAGGAAATTATTATTGTTATTATTATTTAGAATTCTATTCATTTTTATATTATTTATAAATCTATATGTATTGGTAGTAATAATTGCAAGTAAACTTTAAAAATAATTGTAGAATATGATTAAAACATAAATGGAATTATAAGATGGTATAATGTATTTGGATTTAGGGTATACAGACTTTGATTTAAAGTATAAACAAGATTTGTGACAAAACAAATAAAAATGAATATTTGAGTTGTAACTTTTATATATTAAAAATAAGGGATCAATTTTGAAAAAAAAAGTTCTTTTGAATGTAATTAATAAATTAATTATTTGCAATTTCTTAAATTCTCTATGTGCAATTAACTAGATAATAGAATATTAAGATATAGCAATAATATTTAATAATCATTAGTAATTCTTAATTTTTCCTTTTGCAATTTCTTAACTCAATTTATTCTAGTAATCTCAGTAAGTTTAATGCTCTATAAAAATTCAAACTTAATTTAAAAAAGCATCTAAGAATTGATCACTTGATATTTCAATGAAGTTATTTGATTATTATTTAAATGGTATTCTTAACATAATTGATTGAAAAAATGTGTATTTAAAAAAAGGGAATAATAAATTAAAGTAGAGTATTGATTCATGATAAGATAGAATTTTTTTATAAAAACAAACCACTTCTTTTTCCATCTTTCTTTTCTTGTAATAGTTATATTTATAGTTTTATTTATTTATTTTATTTTTGCTGTTTTGACTATATATCAGCTTTTTTGAGAGGGTTATATCTTGCTAACAAAAAAGCAAAGTTTAATTCTTTGATTAAGAAAAAATAAACTCTGTAAATAAATATTGTAAAGACTAAACTAATGTGCATAAGTGAAGATATTTCTTATTTATAATAAATTCATTATAATTTTTTAAACATATTTATCTAATAAAAAGAGTTGTCAACTCGTAACAATGAATTGCAAACATTATGTCAAAATATACCCATTTTTAACATTATAAATGTAAAATCAATAAATTAATTATATGAAAGTTTTTTATATACCTAAAATTTCATTTTTCAAAAATGTGCAATGAAACAATGGTTTCCACACGTCTGTTATTATATATACAATAACTTTTATTAATAGCAATTTATATTTTTATAACCTGGATTCAAACATTGGCTGTTTAAAAAAATTTAAAATTAGAACTTAGACTTTTCTAAGATAGACAATCAGCTAACTATCCAATGTTAATGGTCAATAGAAATCTAGCCATTCTTAGAGAATTAAGCAAAAATTAAAACTAATATCCAATTTTCTATCAATCAACAGTTGGAAAGTTTGTTTCGCGGTTATTACTTTTGTAATGGTAATATATTTAATCTTCTATAACTGTTATTTCTTATATATATATATATTGAATTCAAATTATGGGCTTAAATTCCAATAAAGATATGTCTTTTATTAATCTATAATAAGCACTCTATAAATTAAAATTTTTGTTTAGATATATTTAATTGATTAAATGATTGACTTTTTAATACGAAACTCTAAAAGTATTTTTATTAGTTCCTTACCAATGATATCTTATGGTTTGTGAATAAAATTTCATTTTGAAAGATAAATGATATATATTTTATTACTAGATAAACTTGTAATAATAATTTAAGATTTAACATCTTTAACAAAAGACAAAAAAAATATTGATTTTAGATTTTAATGTAAATATTTCATTAATTAAGTGTAAATAAAGTTTATAAGATGCACTATGTTTTTATTATATACAACTTATATAAAGTTATTTACATAATATCAATGAATTTAAAATTTTGTAATTGAAAAGTTATAATCAAATAATTTTTTAAAAATAAATTTGGAAAAAAAAATGTTTTTATGAAGTAAATATAAAGTTAGTAATGCTTTACTTTCATTTATAGAGTTTTAATAATACTTAGATGTACAAATATGTACGTAATTTAAACAGTAAGGATTTTTCTTCCAATACATGCGCTTTACTGTTTTTTTATAATATCACAACGACATCTTGTTGAGTATTAATATATTATAAAAAAACAAACAAACAGTACAGCGCATGTATTAAGATGAAAAATCCTTACATTTTAAATTACATACTATGTCTGCGCTAGCAAAAAAAATCAAATGTTAAATATGTATGTAATAAATAGAAATTTAATCATTTGATTCAATCTCTGCAATGTCTCACAAATCAGTAAGCGGTTTAAGAATGTGATACTTTGGGTAATTTAAATTTAGTGTACATTAAATACATCATTGATTGGAAAGATTAGCACAAAACACATTCATACACACATCTATACATAAATGATGATACTTAAACACATATTGATCTTAATAAAACAAAAAAAAATAACTTGACGAAAACTATTCTTTCCGACCGTTTGTTTTAATTAGACTTTAACTTAGACGTATAATATATAAATATTATTTCATGTGTATACTTTTGTAAATATTATCTACTTGAATGATTCTCTTTAGGAAAAACATTCCTACAAAGTAAAATTGTAAACATTTTTTTTAAATATATTTTTTAAATAGCAATGACATTTAAAAATACAATAAAATAGAAAAAGTATAAAATTGCATACGACAAAGTAAAAAAAAATCTAAACAAACTATAGCTCAGCAGCTGTAAGCTAAATCAATCAATTTCTCCTCATGGGGTAAGACACAATTTTATTATTTTTAAAAATATTTTTTAATACATTCAATATTGATGTATTATAAACTATTAAACACCTTTTTTCAAGCCTTTGTAGATAATTTTAACATTTTATTTTTAAACACATGCACAAATAAATATATTTTATATGGTGATATAATGCATCAACATTAATTATTTGAAAAAAAAAAAAAGACAAGCGTTATGCATCCATAAAACAAACCTCCCATATTCTCGTCTAAAGCACCAACGTTCACATATTTATAGTTATATTTTATCTTTACATCATTAAGCAACTTTTTATTTTCCTAATTTTAATAAACAATATATCTTAACATTTTTTAAAATTCTAAGTATAGAATAATAGGAATATCGCTGGTGTACAATCCAATGCATAAATAATATAGTTTGCCTATTACATATTTATTAAGATTCTACTCTAGTGAACCACTGAAAAGTCATCTCTATTACATTATTTGTGATACATTGTAATATTTTATGCTTAATGTTAATATCTATCTATCTATCTATCTATCTATCTATCTATCTATCTATCTATCTATCTATCTATCTATCTATCTATCTATCTATCTATCTATCTATCTATCTATCTATCTATCTATCTATCTATCTATCTATCTATCTATCTATCTATCTATCTATCTATCTATCTATCTATCTATCTATCTATCTATCTATCTATCTATCTATCTATCTATCTATCTATCTATCTATCTATCTATCTATCTATCTATCTATCTATCTATCTATCTATCTATCTATCTATCTATCTATCTATCTATCTATCTATCTATCTATCTATCTATCTATCTATCTATCTATCTATCTATCTATCTATCTATCTATCTATCTATCTATCTATCATATCTATCTATCTATCTATCTATCTATCTATCTATCTATCTATCTATCTATCTATCTATCTATCTAATAGCTATTTATTAATCTATCTATGTATTCATCTATACATCCTTTTTTATCTTAACTATTGATATACCAATCTATTTATTCATCTATCCACCTCTCTATCCAATCTTTATATCTCTTTATCTACTTAACATCCATCCATTCATATATATATCTATTTATTTAGCTATACATATACACATAACTCTCCACTTATCTATCAATTTATTTATTCATTCATCTATATACTTATCACTTTGCCTTTTTTCTTTTTATATAAACTTTTATTCAAAGCAATGATACTCAAGAAACATTTCTAATGAAGCAGTGTAAGATTTTGTCCTGTTCATTCAACATCACAATTTTTATCATTATTAATTTTTTTATTGATAATATTTTCTACAAGTGCCAATTTTATCAACAATTTAACATCTTTTAAATAATTGTACCAAAGCTATTAATACTTATTTGATACATTAGAATTTATCTGTTGGACTATTTCAGTAACCTAATTTAATTATTAAATGTTACACAACGAACTTTATTTATATTTTTACAAATACATGGGCAGATTAACTTAATAGTGAAGCATAGTTTTAAATTAAGTGTTCAAAGCTAAAGGTCACTAATTTGATTAGTTCTGTCACCACTCAGGCAAAAAGTCCTGAAAAAAGCAGAGCATAATACTATTCAAAACTGTTGTTTAGTATATTAACCTGTAAATTTATTATTATTAGTTGAAGACATTTGGAAAAATATAAATAGTTTAGATTTTACCAAAAAATATTTAGTAATTAAATTTAGTAATGAAAATGGTGCAAAACATAATTACAGATAAAATATCAATCATAAACTTTCAGATAAACATTATTAGGTTAAAGATTGTTATATTATTTTTAAACCTGATATAGACTTTATATTCAATTAAGAGCCAGTATATATTTTATTATAAACATCAAATCAAGCAGGTCATTATTTTAACTTCATCCCTTTTCATATGTACCTGCTATTCTATATATATGAAAATCTTTTGCCAATTATTACTCATCACAGACAAAAAAATAAAGTCTTAAAAAAACAAATGGATTGAAAGATGAATATTCAATATCCTATCCTTGGTAGTTAGCCCATATCCTTAATTTATCAATTCTATTTTGTTAAGCCTTCATCTAAAAGTACAAATCTTTTTTATAACCTTAATAACAATTTATATTTTTTTTGAGTCTATAATTGAAATCACATCTGATTTACTAATAATGCATAAATTTCTAATCTAGTAGAATGTAATCGATAGTTGGATAAAATTGATCTTCAACATGATATATATATATATATATATATATACATGTATTTAACGATGTACGTTTGTATGAATAAAAATGTGTTCGTGAATAGATTAGAATAATAAATATCCCAGATACCTTGAATTAGGAATGTGGTAATTTTTATCATACCTTATATGATAGTGCCTCAAATAAACTTACTATATGCAAATGAGGTTTCTTATAATATTTATCGATAAACTAACGTCCTAAAAGTATAAACTATATATATCAGATTTCTTTAACTTTCTTATTTATTTAAAGTATTTCTTTGAAGTTATTAAAATATTTCAATTAAGCTTTTTTAATTTTTTTTGGTAAAAATAATCGTAGTACTTGTATATCTTTTATTTTGATCCAAATAAGAACATCATTATATTCTATCACGATGTATTCCCGATCAGCATAATAACACTATATCTGTGCAATAAAGTTCATTTAATATATCAACTAATCCTATCTACCAATCCCCACCCAACCTTACTGCATACAAAATTTAACATGTCAAAGTATTTTATTTCAATATATATATAATTTCATAGAATTATTTTCGGAGAATCTTTGTAATAAAAATAAAATAGTTAAGTAGCTGATGTTTGAAGGCAATAACAATTACTTTTCTCAAAGCTTCTTTGTCAAATCATAAGGATGTGTATGATAATTAAAATCGTTATTTTTTTCTTTTATTATTTTTCCCTCATACTCAAGTTCTATTGGTTGAGAAGTTTTAAAAAAGTATTTTATCCTCCAATAGACTTTTCCCAATATTGTTTGTTTTCTTCCATTCGTACTTGCTTCCCTTAATAATCTGTGGTCATATTATTCAATTTTTGCAGAATATGTGTTTTATTAAAATTTATTTCTCATGGTTATTTTAATTTTATGTGTGAATAAATGGCTGAAACAATCAGACAGTTTTACATTAATTCTTGACCTGCAGTTTTGTTAGCTACTGTTGTAGGTTGAATGCTTTCTAATTGAATAAATATAAATGGATAACTCCACACATTAATTATTTCCATTTATATACATATACACCTAATTAATCACAAATTCATGAGTATTGAAGATTTCTTTTCCAATAATTCAATATCTTTTTACACCAAATTACACTTCATTAATTGATTTATTATTCTATTCCCCTGACTTCATGCTTCTCAGCTCTCATATTTGCAACTTTTTCTAACAATCTAGCACTCTAATCATTCTAAAAAAATAAAACTTCAAGACCCACTAATTTTATTCACTTAAATATAATTATAATACTACTAAAAACTCAAAACCACAGGATATCATTTCAGAAATATATATATTTTTCAAAAAATTAATATTGTAAATCTAAATTCTGAATAAGCTTGAAACTCTTTTATTAATGCCATCTCATTCAGAATGACAAATTCCCTATTTGTCTTATAAAAGGCCTTGATTTAATTTATTAGAAATTAATATATACATCCTGAGATTGAGATTCAACACTTTCTACATCTCACCTTCTACAACGATATAAAAATGCCCACTGATTATTAGTAAAATATCCATCCAACAGAATGTCAGAAATTTTTCATGCATTGTTTTGCAACTGATGAAAATGGATACTTTTAAAGATCATCAGGTATAAAATTCAAAAAGCAGCACCAGGGATCATCATTATAGATACTTAATTTTATGCAGAAAAAATATACTATCCACATATTTTATTATTTTAAAACTAAAACTAATTCTTATAAAATTTCAATTATAGATCCATTCTTATTTGATCATATTTACATCAGTCATAACATCATTAAACATTAAATGTATAGGTTCAATGTTCAGTAACATCCATCTGTGTACATGCCAAACAAAATATAATCCATTTCAATTACTTTACAATTTCTACTATTCTATAAAACTTTTTTCTATCTATTTTCTGCACTAAATGTCATGATTTAGTAAATGTTTATGCATTTAACAACAGAACAATTTCTTCCTTTTGTTGCAAATCTTTATTATATCCAGTCAAGGCTTTTAATATTAAACATATTATAGTTATAGCATTATACAATTAAGTTCATTAAAATCTCATTTTAAAGTTTTGTATATTATTAATCGAATTACCATAAAATTGAATTTTAGAATGTTAATTTACATTTTAATAACTGTAAAGAAGGTTGTAGATGTCATTTTTTGAAAAGAGGAATGCTAGTTTCTTTTTTATTTATGACATGCATATCTTTGGCTGTAGACAATGCTACCTTCATATTTCACTTTCTGTCATCTCTCTCAGAACAAACAATGTCAGTCTTAGAGAAAATGAAATTGTGACCTGACTGTAGCTCATGATTCAAAAATATTGATGAGTGTTCACTGCTTTTCTTAGCCCAGTTGTACAAGTAATTGTGCTGGTGCAGTCTTGTAGAGAGGGTTAGCTCTCGTTTCTCTGGTAGTAAATTTTTAAGCAATTCGAATCTTTACATGTAATTTTGTACACTATTTGATGTGCAGCATCTCTACTTATTTTATCTTTGGAGTTGTTTAACAATTTATTTAATAATGAAGACGATAAAAAACTGATGTTGCATTTATCAGTACATTTTTTTATAATTTTTGTGTGATTTTAGACAAGAAAGACTAGACCATTGTTTTGTCTACAGATTGGAGGTTTACAGAGTGTATAATTTTGCTATAGAAATTAATTATTATTGAAATTATACCCTGTATTTTTCTTCTATCTATTTCGATCTTGCATAATTTCAAGTTTCTATGAAGAACAAAACTTTTCAGTCCCACATACTTATGGGATCTGGATGTTATAAAATTAGGATGTATGATGTTTCTTACATTTAAGGATTTCAATTCAATCATATAATCCAATGCATCATTCTGACCTTGGAAATTTAAGTCTAAAAATGTGATATTATGATGTTCATCTTTCTTTTCAATAGTCCATACCAAGAAAGTCATCAAAGCCAGCACGAGATAAATTTGATTGATTGTTCCTTCATATGAACATAGTAGCATATTATCCTCTATTTTAAATTTCTTTAACTACTATTTTACTGATTTTGAGGCAATGAATAACTCTATAGTACCATTCTTAAAAAAATCATTCCTTTATCTCTCAGCAATCTGTATTCAATATTGATCGCATCCTAATTAATTAAAATCATACACACTCTAAAAAATAAATTATAATGTATTATTCACATTCATATCTCCTTTCCAATTTACAAAGAAAATATCATTATTATCTGCAGCAATCACATTTTTCAAACTGATTAAATAAACTAATCAAATAAAGCTCATGCAATTGCTATGAGTTTGACATTTTTGCAGCTTTTGAATTAATTTTAATAACTAGTCTACTGGAACTACCTACTATTAATCAATCTGCTCATGAATAAAAAAAAACTTTTGTATTCATAAATGTTGACACATTATTGGGCCAATTCTGACAATCTTGCATCAATTCATCTTTTCAATTTGTGGAGAAAATCAAAAAGGTCACAATCGAGAAAACTTCTACATGACTACCCTTGATGTCAAAGAATTATACAGATAAGTTGACAGAAAACAATCCATCCAAATCATCCTACAAGAACTGACCAACACACTCTCAACTGAACGCATTAATTTTATCGTTACATTTTTGACATGGATGGACAAATACATCTATACCACATTTGAATACGGTTGGTACAACACAAAAAGTGGATGGCCTATGGGTCTTTCACCCAGTGGAATTGTAACCAGCATCTTCCTTAAACACTACAAAAAACTAATCATATCCAAATATGAAGCTGACTGCCCCACACTATATACATGCGGTATGTAGGTGATATATTCATCTTAGCCAACCAGCACATAACAAATAGTATCATACAAGATTTATCAGAAAACACTAATCTAACTATCAATTCCACAACAGAAGATGCTTTCCAAAGTCTAAATTACCTTGACCTTCATCTAACACAGGATGATAGAACAATAAATTACTCAATGATAATAAAGCCCTTTGAAATCAGAGGCTTTATACATCCACACTCCAATTCACCAAGCTCTCACAAATTTGCAAGCCTTCAAGCATTTTTATACAGAAATATGCAACTGTGCAAGATTGAAGCGGATAGAAAGAATAATATACATCTATACACCCAAGACCCACTACAAGCAGGCTACAAACTCAACACTATTACCAATAAAATTAAACAATTTTATAAGAAGATTGTAGTCAATAAAAATGATAATAAAATTCCATATATCACTCTTCCACACATACCTAAAATCTCCCACCAATTAATTAAGGTTTTGTCCGATAAATTTAAAATTAGTTTTAATACATCCACTGCACTAATCATCTAATCAATAACTCTAATGATAAAATCGAACTTTCTCAGACCCCCATGTTGTTTACAGCATATCATGCCCACAACTTGGTTGCTGGGCCATTTATTTTGGGGAAACCAAAGCAGGCATAATCAAAAGGACATCACAACATAGATACACCTATAATAGAGCAAAAAATAATAATAATAACTCATCAACATTCTTAGAACATTCCAAGAAGACAAGATGTGTTTGAACCCTCCAATCCCAAAATAGTCGGCATTGAGAAAAATAACATTAAGTGGAAAATCAGAGAAGCATACTTTATTAATGGCAATAATAATGCTATCAATAGATGGGATACCTGTTTTGACATCTCCAAACATTGGACTATCTAGCTCATTTGCATATGCTTTGCATACAACTTTGTTTCCTTGCCCTATTTTCTCATTCTGCATCTCGTATTACCGCTATGAATATGAGGAAAATGGCCTCGAAAGTGCTTAGCGTATAATAACTGTTGGAATCTTTATAGCTTCTCGTTCAAGTGTTTCATACACTTTTTAATTTGTATATTAAATTATCGAGGGAGAAGTTTAAAATCCTTAATATTTTACAAATATGAACTTTTATCAACAAAGGCTTACATTACACCTTGGCATTTCAGTCAAAACATTGGAACAGCACCTAACATTTTTGTCTGAACACAAGAAATTCAATATTGTTCCTAACTGCTGCAGAATAAAAATAGACAGCTCTATATATAACCGTGACAAAATCATTAATAAACTACAAAAGCACCTTTTGACTTTCATCATCCAGGGATGCAGTAATGCATTACATAAAGAAAGAAAAAGATGGGTCACAATAATGGCAAATAGTACCCTCCCCCAATGGATTATCGATAAATTCAACTTTACAGAAATAAACCACCGCAAACGCTTTGCTCTTAAAATCAAATTCTTAGCTTATAAACAAAACATAAATATTGCCTTACAGCAAGCTTCGTATGTTAATAGGACTGGCCTTACCCCCCTGATAGGATAACAAAAGTTCTATCTTTTGGACCGAGATTCATAGGAGGCCAATGGTAACAACCCAAAGTAGAACTTATCACTGATGTTGAAGCAAATCTAATTAATAACCCGCATAGAGATAGCATCATACCAGATATATCTAAATCTATTAAACAGAAACAGTTATACATAATAGAAAATAGCTGGAATAGCGACATCAAAATTACAAAACAGTTTCTAGATCATAATAATTTAATCTGTCTTAAAGAAGACAAGGGCAACAGATTTGTGCTTTTACATTCTAAGGATTATAAGATAAAAATAAACGAACAAATTGCAAATCTACAACTCACTCCTGTCGCACAATTCAACAACAAGCTTAACCATGATAAATTTGTTTCTTCCATTCTCCATCTACATAAAAACAAAGGCATTTCAATTGCAGAATACTATCAAGTTTATCCCTCCTCCACTAAAGCTTTAAGAATATTTGCCAATATTAAAGTCCATAAGCCTGGAAAACCACTGTGTTTAATGATGGATTTTGGGGGAGTCCATTATTTTCAAACTGCGAAAATTGTTAATCAATACTAATAGACAGCTTGGGTTTTGGAAATTATTCTATAATTTGTCTTTTCAATTTGTGGAGAAAATCAAAAAGGTCATGATTGAGAACAACTTCTACATGACTATCCTCAATGTCAAAGAATTAAACGAATCAGTTGACAGAAAACAATCCATCCAAATCATCCTACAAGAACTGACCAACACGCTCTCAGCTGAACTCATTAATTTTATTGTTATATATTTGATATGGATGGACAAACACATCTATACCACATTTGAATACGGTTAGTACAACATGAAAAGTGGATGGCTTATGGTCTCCCACTCAGTGGAATTGTAACCAGCATCTTCCTTAATCACTACAAAAAACTAATCATATCCAAATATCAAGCTGACTGCCCTCACACTGTATACATGCAGTATGTAAATGATATATTCATCTTAGTCAACCAACACATTACAAATAGTATCATACAATATTTATCACAAAATACTAATCTAACGATCAATTCCAGAACAGAAGATGCTTTCCAAAGTCTAAATTACTTCAACCTTTGTCTAACACAGGATGAGAGAACACTAAATTACTCAATGATAATAAAGCCCATTGAAATCAGAGGCTTTGTACACCCACACTCCAATTCACCAAGCTCTCACAAATTTGCAAGCCTTCAAGCATTTTTATACAGAAATATGCAACTGTGCAAGTTTGAAGTGGATAGAAAGAATAAGATACATCTATACACCAATGACCTACTACAAGCAGGCTACAAACTCAACACTATTAACAATAAAATTAAACAATTTTATAAGAAAATCGTAGACAATAAAAACAATACTAAAATTCCATATATCACTCTTCCACACATGTTAAAATCTCCCATCAATTAATTAAGGTTTTGTCCAATAAATTTAAAATTAGTTTTCATACACCCCCATGCACTAATCATATAATCAATAAATCTAAGGATAAAATCAAACCTTCTCAGACCCCCCATATCGTTTACAGCACATCATGCCCACAATCCAGTTGCCAGGCCATTTATTTTGGGGAAACCAAAGCAGGCATAATCAACAGGACAGCACAACATAGATACACCTATAATAGAGCAAAGAAAAATAACAATAATTCATCAACATTCTTAAAACCTTCCAAGAAGACAGGACATGTGTTTGAACCCTCCAACCCCAAAATAATCGGCATTGAGAAAAATGACATCAAGCGGAAAATCAGAGAAGCATACTTCATTAATGGCAATAATAATGCTATCAATAGATGGGATACCTGCTTTGACATCTCCAAACGTTGGACTATCTAGCTCATTTGCATACACTTTGCATACCACTTTGTTTTCTTGCCCTATTTCCTCGTTCTGCATCTTGCATTACCACTATGAATATGAGGCAAATGGCCTCGAAAGCATTTAGCGTATAATAATTGTTGGAATATTTATAGCTTCTCATTCAAGTGTTTCATACACTTTCTAATTTGTATATTAAATTATCAAGGGAGAAGTTTAAAATCCTTAATATTTTACAAATATGAACTTTTATCAACAAAGGCTTACATTATGCCTTGGCATTTCAGTCAAAACATTGGAATAGCACCTAACATTTTTGTTGGAAGGCAGAAAATTCAATATTGTTCCTAACTGCTGCAGAATAAAAATAGACAGCTCTATATATAACCGTGACAAAATCATTAATAAACTACAAAAGCACCTCTTGACTTTCATCATCTGGGGATGCAGTAATGCATTACGTAAAGAAAGAAAAAGATGGCTCACAATAATGGCAAATAGTACCCTCCCCCAATAGATTATCGATAAACTCAACTTTACAGAAATAAACCATCGCAAACGCTTTGCTCTTAAAATCAAATTCTTAGCTTATAAACAAAACCTAAATATTGACTTACAGCAAGCTTCGTATGTTAATAGGACTGGCCTTACCCCCCCTGATAGGATAACAAAAGTTCTATCCCTTGGACCGAGATTCATAGGAGGCCAATGGTAACAATCCAAAGTAGAACTTATCGCTGATGTTGAAGCAAATCTAATTAATAACCCGCATAGAGATAGCATCATACCAGATATATCTAAATCTATTAAACACAAACAGTTATACATAATAGAAAATAGCTGGAATAGCGACATCAAAATTACAAAACAGTTTCTAGATCATAATAATTTAATCTGCCTTGAAGAAGACAAGGGCAACAGATTTGTGCTTTTACATTCTCAGGATTATAAGATAAAAATAAATGAACAAATTGCAATTCTACAACTCACTCCTGTCGCACAATTCAACAACAAGCTTAACCACAATAAATTTGTTTCCTCCATTCTCCATCTACATAAAAACAAAGGCATTTCAATTGCAGAATACTATCAAGTTTATCCCTCCTCCACTAAAGCTTTAAGAATATTTGCCAATATTAAAGTCCATAAGCCTGGAAAACCACTGTGTTTAATGATGGATTTTGGGGGAGTCCATTATTTTCAAACTGCGAAAATTGTTAATCAATACTAATAGACAGCTTGGGTTTTGGAAATTATTCTATAATTTGTCTTTTCAATTTGTGGAGAAAATCAAAAAGGTCATGATTGAGAACAACTTCTACATGACTATCCTCAATGTCAAAGAATTATACGGATCAGTTGACAGAAAACAATCCATCCAAATCATCCTACAAGAACTGACCAACACGCTCTCAGCTGAACTCATTAATTTTATTGTTACATATTTGACATGGATGGACAAACACATCTATACCACATTTAAATACGGTTAGTACAACATGAAAAGTGGATGGCCTATGGGTGTCCCACTCAGTGGAATTGTAACCACTCATCTTCCTTAATCACTACAAAAAACTAATCGTATCCAAATATCAAGATGACTGCCCTCACACTGTATACATGCAGTACGTAGATGATATATTCATCTTAGTCAACCAACACATTACAAATAGTATCATACAATATTTATCACAAAATATTAATCTAACTATCAATTCCAGAACAGAAGATGCTTTCCAAAGTCTAAATTATTTCAACCTTTGTCTAACACAGGATGAGAGAACAATAAATTACTCAATGATAATAAAGCCCATTGAAATCAGAGGCTTTGTACACCCACACTCCAATTCACCAAGCTCTCACAAATTTGCAAGCCTTCAAGCATTTTTATACAGAAATATGCAACTGTGCAAGTTTGAAGCAGATAGAAAGAATAATATACATCTATACACCAAAGACCTACTACAAGCAGGCTACAAACTCAACACTATTAACAATAAATTAAAAAATTTTATAAGAAAATCGTAGACAATAAAAACGATACTAAAATTCCATATATCACTCTTCCACACATACCTAAAATCTCCCATCAATAAATTAAGGTTTTGTCCAATAAATTTAAAATTAGTTTTCATACACCCCCATGCACTAATCATCTAATCAATAACTCTAAGGATAAAATCAAACCTTCTCAAACCCCCCATGTCATTTACAGCACATCATGCCCACAATTCAGTTGCCAGGCCATTTATTTTGGGGGAACCAAAGCAGGCATAATCAACAGGACAGCACAACATAGATACACCTATAATAGAGCAAAGAAAAATAACAATAATTCATCAACATTCTTAGAACCTTCCAAAAAGACAGGACATGTGTTTGAACCCTCCAACACCAAAATAGTCGGCATTGAGAAAAATGACATCAAGCGGAAAATCAGAGAAGCATACTTCATTAATGGCAATAATAATGCTATCAATAGATGGGATACCTGCTTTGACATCTCCAAACGTTGGACTATCTAGCTCATTTGCATACACTTTGCATACCACTTTGTTTTCTTGCCCTATTTCCTCATTCTGCATCTTGCATTACCACTATGAATATGAGGCAAATGGCCTTGAAAGCATTTAGTGTATAATAATTGTTGGAATCTTTATAGCTTCTCCTGAAATGCTAGTAGGAATATATAGATATATATATATATATATATATATATATATATATATATATATATATTATATATATATATATATATATATATATAATATTTAATGTTTTTATGGTTGGTAAAACCATGTGTTATTTTCTATTATATACCAATATTTCGACGATGAACAAGCATCTGCCATTGTCAAGATAAACTCTTGAAAGAAAATTTGCTCGATCTCAGAGGTGTGAGATGAAGCATGAGAATCAGTTTAAAATAATTTATTATTCAGAAAATGAGGTTTATCAAATTGTATATATATATATATAACAGAATAACGAGTTTTGCTACAGGTTTTAGACAACATTTTAATACTGGCATAAAAGAAAATGATGATGAAATAAGATAAAAATGAGAGTATACTCTCTTTTAATGCAGTACATATTTGTGATCTATTTGTAACAAATCAGTTAAGCTAAAATCATAATAGAGTAGTCCGTTTTAATTATGCTCAAAAAACTATAGCATCATTTTATAATAGAATAAAATTGTATGTCCTAATCTCTGTTAGAGCCCCAATCATTTAGGTAGCATTTGGAACATATCTAAACTATACAATGAGACATAATAACTCTACTATAACTTGTATAAAACATAGAAGTAGTTGGTCACCCTATATAACAGAATGAAAATGATTCCTGAAGTTAGACATTATTTATAACTGAATAAAATGTAATTCAAATAAAAAATATTACTAATTTTATAATGTCCTGTGAATAATAATATTGTTCATAACAGAATAAACATAATATACTAATCTTATTGAATACCAATCAATATCTGATTATACAGTATTTAATATAATCCTTTCTCTAATCACATAACAAAACAAACTCGTTGATGATAATTTTTATTATAGCATCATGAGTTCAGACAGCATTTAGAATAAATAGAAAAGCAAGAAGATAGTCCTTTCAGATACTCTAAATACAATCCTTAATTAAAATAAATTAAAATAAAGCAATTAAATCAAATATCATTGTCCCAAAGCAATTATATATGTTTAAGATAGATTTCACTTATAATCAAATGAAACCAATAATAAATCATTAAACATCTAAATTGTAATATATACAATGAACAACTAATCAAACATTGTTTATAAAAATATAAACTTATACAAAAATTTAAAGATGTTCATATCTAAGTAAAATAATTCATGAATGATTAAGACAGCAGCTTTAGTATGTGTTATAAGTTTACAATGTTCATAATATCTAAATAGGTAAATAACCCAATAATTAATTTTAAATCTTAGTTTAATAAAAGAATAAATAACCCAAACTCAGCCATGATATATTCTTATATTAATTTACTCTTACTAATCACTCTATTTATAAAACAAGATTAAAGACAATAAAATGATAAATAACAAATATACTAACTCAGTTATGCTATATTCTTATTGACTTTACTATTGCTAATTAAGCTTGTTATAATAAATTGAACTACTCAATAAGGATGTAATAACAATGTACATATTAGATAATCTTGAATCTATAATATTCAATCATACCACTATATAATAGAAGCAGTAGATTTCTATTTGATATTTACTTAAATACAATTAACAAATCTTATCAATTTGTTTTAAATTTCCGGTAACTGAATTATTAAAACATAATCAAAATATATAAAAAGATTATTGGCATTTATTATAATTAACTATGAAAATTAAAATTTAATAATTAATTAAATTGATAATTCACCTCAATTAAATTTAAATATAATTAAAGCAAATCATTCTGACTCATGAATGAATAAAATATATTACCATCAGCTTTATAACTGAATAAGATTAAGATCTTAATGATCAACGATTAACTTAATACAGTAATTATCTAAACAATAATTTAGATAAAACGTGCAAATATTTAATTATGATTATCTTATAAAGTGTGTATCTAGTCAGACAACCATAGAATTCAATACAATATATATATAAAACAATATTCATCTATTATTTTTGGAATTTGACTTCCGGATTATAGAATATAGTTTTTTCAAATAAATTTTTACGATATAGTTTATCTGTTTTCCTTCAAATTTTATTGAGTGATAAATTCGTTTGCACAACCGGACAATAATCAAACAAGTTTATTTGATTTAAGTTAAATTCAAATTCATTAATGAATTAGATATCAATTATATGATTAAATATATACATAATGAATAGATCATAAACAATCGATATATACACATAATGTACAATAAATCATTTATTAACCTTAATTTCATATATACATAGGTGATTTCCTATTAATATTCAATTACTTAATAACAAAATGATAACTATATATGTCTATGTATTTTATAAATGTGTTGCAAAATGTTCATACTTTCTAAAACATTAGAGAATCCAAAATATACTTTCTTATATATATACAAAGATGAATCTAGTTCTTCATTGATAAAAATTAAAAAAAAAAACTTAATAAAATTAATATTTATTACAATAAAATTTTTTTAAACTTTGAATAATCATTAAAAAGTTGAATCTTTTAAATTAAAATAATAATTACTATAACACAATATATAAATTTAAACTTAGGAAAAACGTAGTTCTCTCATATTTTAGTATGTGAATAGATCTCTAATTAACTTAAAAGTATATATATATATATTATTCGTCAATAAATAAATTGACACTTGAAATATATATATAACGACATGAAAATTTTACAAATCTATTTAAATAATAATTGAACGGCCCTCTAGGTGCAAAGTTTGATATATATATATATATATATATATGTCATATTATTATTACTATTTGCGGAATATTCTGTGTAGTGAAAAAGCTAAATGCTGACGTTTCAGTACAATAACAAATGCCTTCCTCAGAGCGTCCTCTTTCTCAAATTATAAGAATGGCGTGAGATTTAAAATCGTTTTTATTGTTTTCTTTCTTTTCATATTTAAGTCCTATTGGTTGAGAAGTTTTAAAATTTATTTTCTCTTCCAATAGCTTCTTCCAAATGTTGTTAATCTTCTTTAATTCACACCTTTCATTTACGCTTTTGGGACTTTTAAAAATCTCTATAGCTTCTCTTAGCAATCTCTGGTCATATTGTTCAATTTTTGCTAAAATATTTGTTTTTTCAAAATTGATATCATGATTTGTTAATTTTATATGAGAATAAATAGCTGATGAATTGGATTTCTCTCTGACTGCCAGAAGGTGTTCTTCCTTTCTAATATTTATTCTACAATTAGTCTGTCCAATATATGTATGTGAACAGACCCTACATGGAATTTCATATACACCATGACACTCCAAAGCAATTTTATCTTTAGGAAGTGGAAATATTTCACTAATTATTTTATAAGTAGTGTAAACTGTGTGAATATTATTATTTTTTAAAATGTTACCAATTTTATCAGTTACTCCTTTTATATAAGGCAAAATTGTCTTAATTTCTGATGTATCAAAATCTTTTTCTTTTTATATGTATAAGCCCTATTAATAATGTTGTAAATAAAACCATTATGAAGAAGCATTTTATTAGTAACAGAATGGTCCAGTGAAAATGACTATCATCAGAAAGTCTCTTTGTTCTATCCAATAATGTACCTGTAAATGAAGCTATACAAGTTTTTAAAAAATATTCAGTTGCCTAATTTTGCTATGGTTTTGATTGAACACTGCTTATCAAATACATGTTTTGATAATGATGGGCAGATGTATAAACAAACATCAGATCTAGCTATGGGCTCACCAATTTCTCAGCATTAGCTTCTATTTTTATGGAGGATTTGGAAAATAAAATTTTGACTTCAGCAGTTTAAAAACTATCTATATGACTGAGGTATGTTGATGATACCTTTGTTATTTGGCCTCATGATAAGCATGCTGTTGATGACTTTTTCAATTTTTTAAACTCTTTTCACAACAATATTAAATTTACTATGGAAATAGAAAATAATAACCAATTACCTTTTTTAGATGTTTTGATTGAAAGAAGGGAAGATGGTTCTTTATCCCATGGTATATATATATATATATATATATATATATATATATATATATATATATATATATATATATATATATATATATATATATATATATATATATATATATATATAACACAATGGGATGTATCCGCATTTTTCTTCTCATCACCATCCTGCACAACTATTTTCAGTGGAAAATACATTATTGGATAGAACAAAGAGACTTTCTGATGATAGTCCTTTTCACCAGGACCTTTCAGCTACTAATAAAATGCTTCTTCATAATGGTTTTAATTACAACATTTTTAATAGGGCTTATACATATAAAAAGAAAAAAAAGATTTTGATACATCAGAAATTAAGACAATTTTTCCATATATAAAAGGAGTAACTGATAAAATTGGTAACATTTTAAAGAATAATAATATTCACACAGTTTACACGACTTATAAAAAAAAGTAAAATATTTCCACTTCCTAAAGATAAAATTGCTTTGGAGTGTCATGGAGTATATGAAATTTTATGTAGGGTCTGATCACATACATATATTGGACAGACTAATCATTGAATAAATATTAGAAAGGAAGAACACATTCTGGCAGTCAGAGAAAAATCCAATTCATCAGCTATTTATTCTCATATAAAATTAACAAATCATGATATCAATTTTGATAAAACAAATATTTTAGCAAAAATTGAACAATATGACCAGAGATTGCTAAGAGAAGCTATAGAGATTTTTAAAAGGCCCAAGAGCATAAATGAAAGGTGTGAATTAAAGAAGATTAACAACATTTGGAAGAAGCTATTGGAAGAGAAAATAAATTTTAAAACTTCTCAACCAATAGAATTTAAATATGACGAGAAAGAAAACAATAAAAATGATTTTAAATCTCAAGCACATTCTTATAATTTGAGAAAGAGGACCCTCTGAGGAAGGTACTTGATATTGTACTGAAATGTCAGCATTTAGCTTTTTTACTACACAGAATATCCTGCTAATAGTAATAATAATATGATATCTTTTATCTGGAAAATATTAGAATTAACACACACACATATATATATATATTTATGTTGAAATGAAGATTTTCATGGGTTGCATAAATTTTAAGACATATTTTATGGGTTCATCCATGTTAAAATTTTTTAAATATTAATATTCCAATGTTTTGACTAGGTCACACAAGTCATCCACTGGGTGATAAAAGGTAGAAAAATGGTTGTAGAGGCACTACAATTATTGATTTAAATAAATGTTAAAGTTCCACCAATAGCAAAAATGTTAAATTTAAGAATGTTTTTTAAAAAAATGTTTCCAAATAGGAGGAAGTTTGCATGTAACATCTCACTTATTGATACAATCTGGCCTTTTAAGTATCTCAATGGCTTTTCTAATTTTGCACTGATAGAGATTATCACATCTGGATATGATCCTGGTACTAGAAAAATCAATTTTGGACCAGAATCTATAGTATGGAGTGAGAGTACTGATGATGATGAGTGTTGTTTAACTGTATTAGCATGCTCATCTCTCCTGATACTGATGTGACAATTACTCATACCTATGTAAGAAGCTTTACAATTTTTACATGAGATTTGATAAATACCATGAGATTCAAGAGGGATTGAATCCTTAGGCTTGATTATTATACTGATCTTTTGATGAGTAGAAAATGCTGTATCTATATTATAGCATTTAATATATATTCAATACTGTCTGTAGTTGCTTTTACATATGGAACTCAAATCCTAATCGCTGATTTATCATCTTTTTGTTTCCTATTTTGTCCATTTTGGGCTTGAAATAAGGCCTTTTTTTTATAAATTTATAATTATAACTATTTGCTAATAAAACACTATTAATATGATCTATTTTTTCTTTCAGATGTGAATTATCTGAAATGTTAATTGCTCTATTTAAAAGAGTTTTGGCTACAGAAACTATCTGTGTTGGGTGATGATGAGAATGGAAGTGTAAATTTGTAGCGCCTCTACAACCATCTTTCTACTTTTTATCACCCAGTGGATGACTTGTGTGACCAAGTTGAAATGTCAGAATATTAATATTTAAAAATTTTTAATACGGATGAATCCGCAAAATATGTCTTTTATATATATATATATATATATATATATATATATATATATATATATATATATATATATATATATAATGACAAATATAAATAAACAATCTGAATGGCAGTTTTTATATTCTGTATTTCCAGTACTGTATCACAGTTCCAATGTCTATATTTCCAACTACAATACCAATAGTATGTCCTTATCCCAGAGAAGATATAATGAATGTGTCAGAACTTTAAAGTACATTTTGTTGATTTCGATATATATATATATATATATATATATATATATATATATATATATATATATATATATATGACATCACACACACTATTTTATTTTTATAATTATATGAAGAAATAACCTTTCATGAGCTATTATTTTAAAATAATATAAATAAATAAATTGTAGCTTTTATATAGAGTGATTGCATGGGAAATTAAACTAATTCATATTTTATAAAAATTTTATCAATCAATCTAATAATACATAAGCAAGTAAATATGACTATTGAACACCTTCTGCTGTTTGTATTCCATCTTTAAAATATGTGTAACATCCATTTTAAAAAATAGAAAATTCTGATGGTTCACAATGTAATGAAGTAATTTTGATGAATTATCTTTATAATAAATTTCTCATTTACTCATAAAATTTCATTGATAAGCTTCATTTTTTAAAATCACTTATAAACCTTTAAAGTAAATTAAAAAAAATCATGCAAAGAAATTTATACATGCTTCTATTCAAAACAAAAAAACAAAGAAAAGTTTTAGTTCAAATTTTTCAGTCCTATTTATAAGATTTCTTATTGATGTCAGTGTAACCATAGTAATAGTCTATATTAATGCATTTAAACAATTTTTGGTTGCATTTTATAAAAAAAAAAATCTTATTACACAATAATGGCAAAAAATCATTTCACATTTATTACGTGTAATAAAAAAATATGTTTCAAAACACAATTACTAATTTTTTTATTTCAACGTAAATTAAACAATCTACATCATATTTTCAACATATTAAGCAGGAGAGATATTTTTATACATATTTCCCAGTATAATATTAAATAAAAAAAAGAACAGATATATTTGAAATATTAAACATTTATTTGTAATATTTATTATTTACTATCATGAATGCAGTAACAAAAATGAAACATATAAAAAAATAATTTAATCCAAACCATATATTTTATTATTCACATATTTATTTCTTTTTAAAAATGAATAAAATCAAGTTATAATCTTATAATACAATTAATACTTAATAATAAGATCACATTAATATTATTGGTGGCATAGCAGCACAATTAATATTTCATAATTTAGCATATCCATTATCCAAAAATAAAAAAATATATATGACTGACATCTTGTCACATACTGCAATACATCTCCAATTTAAATACTCTTGACAAAATTGTCAATCACATTTCCTTTGTGGTTGATCTATTATCTTTCTTTCAAGAATGTATACCCCAACTCATTTCCATTCTGGACAACCATACTAATGAATATTCATTCAAGCTAAATTTACCTACTGGAATATCCATTCAGGAAAAGGCATTACCATTTCACTGGATATCTCATAACTTTGTTTTTGGCTTTTGCATTTATTTATTGGACAATATAATGCAAACAACAATCCCAAAAATCTATTTTTTTTTCTTTTTCTAGACCCACTTCCTTTTACTGCTGAGGTTTCACTCATCAACATTTCCATTTTTCCAAAAATGATATATTATGCTTCAATCTTTAAATATATTAACATTAATAAAAATAACTCATTATAGGCAAAATAATATAACAAAAAATAGTAAGAATAAAAACTATCAGAAACATGCAAAATTCAAAGGCCTATTTATCCACAATATATGGATTTTCTACCTTTAAAAAGCAGTTCATGAGATAAACAGAAAAAGAAATCTAATAAAAAACTCAAAATTTGATAGTAGTCATCTAATAAAAAAAAAACAAGTTTCTTTAATGTTCAACTAATACCACATATATTAATTTTATTGTATTCTCATTCTTTACTTCAGAAAAATTATATCTATAAACTAATTGATAGAACAAAACTTTCAAGTATTCATTAAAGCTAACTCATGTTTAGTAATATACAACTCATTCAAAATTTAAATATTGGCATTTAAAAACAAAAATATCTATGTCTTCTTATCAAATTAATTTATTATGCTTTGTCTATTAATTTCTTCATTGCAAAAATAATAGTATATGCTAATACTGATTGTCATTGCCCTTTATTTCATAGAGTCAAAGAAAAACCACTTCCTGCTTGAGTAACTAATTAGTCCAATCAAATTCTCACATAATCCATTAGTTACATTCTTAATCATTAGATAAATAGAGAATTTTTTTCACATATTAGAATCATGGCATTTTTCATTTTACTTCTGGTGATTTTATCTACTATCTTGGAAGATTGCCTCTGATTTACATAACAATTTAGAAAATATTAAAAATAGAGAGCAAACTCTAATACTTACTGATATTTATTAGGATACAAGGAGCCTGCTTTCATTATTCTCAGCATTTTAAGTTCCAAATAAACATTTCCTAACATAAAATCTGAGTACATTATTAAAATCTGAATAAGTTATACAAAATAATGGAATCTTTTTATATATTTATGTCAAAATTTATATGATGTTTCACTTTTGTTGCAAAATTGTGATAACAGTATTATGCTTGCCAGAATTTATTTAATCATCTATTAATATATGTAATCTTATCAAAGCATTCTTTAATTTATGTAATTATTATGTTCACTTTTCAGTAACATTATGCCCATTTGTATGTAATCCTATTTTTTCATTTGTATTTATATTAGTTGATTCCTGTAACCTATATTTTATTCAATTGACAAAATATAATGAATCATCAAGTTATATAAATTTAAAAATGTAATTTATTATATATTTTTGTTTTATTTGTAAATCTAGTTTTCTTTTTAACATCTTGGTCAAATATAAATAAAATTACATCTTTCTTTTATGTTTTCCCATTACTAATATTTCTTTCCTTTAATGTGTTTAAATTATTATATTTAAATAACTCTCCTATTTTTGTTAATATTACAGATAAAACCATATTATCTAATAATTTGATCAGTTACATATTTAATCTTAATCTTAACAATATTATTTAATATGTATGCATTTTAATTTTTTTTATTGTTATCTGTAACCCTACATTATGTTTTTTGGTTTATTAATAAAATATGCATTAAGACAAAACTATTACTATTCACTACTACTACTACTACTACTATTGCTACTACTAATAATGATAATAAATTTTAATTTCAGTACATTATACAAAATTCTTTTTATTATTTAAAATAATTTAATTTTCAATTTTTATAGTAATATATTTGCTTTTAAATCAAAACTTTAAAATTTATTTTGGTTTCTACTTTTTTATTATTCAGTTTTAAATTACAATTATGCTTTTCAAATTTAAAATTACTTAAACGTTTTTTATTTCTTCAGAAATTTAACATTTTTATCTGCTTCTATATTACTATTTAAATAACATTTGTGTGGGTGTGTGCTTTTTTATTTATCAAGTTTTAATATTATCAATTTCAATTATTTATATCATAATATTAGATATTTTGATTTACAATATTGTTTTGATATTATTGCATAACTTTTGCCATATTATTAATCTTTTAGTGTTGTTTTATTATTTAATTTACAATTTTTATGCAGTCAATAATAATATCAGTGTCACAATATGCTATCTGATAAATAAATGTAATAAATAAGTAAGTTTAAACAAATACATTGCAAACAAAATAATTCATACATAAACTTTACTTCTTTGAATAAATAACCACGTTATATATATATATATATATGTGTGTGTGTGTGAGTAGCACACTACAGATTACTTTGTATAATTTATATTATATCGTCATAAATTATATAAATATTTTACTGTAACAACTGTCCAAGTTCAATATATATATATAAAATGATATTGAATAATAATATTAGATTATCTTGCAACATGTATTAAAATTTTATTATTTAAGTCGTTATCTTACTTTAAAGAAATCGCTTAATTTCTGTTATCTTAAAAAATCAGTTAAAAATATCCCATCAAACACATGAACTTAATTTTTATATAACATTTAAATTGATATTGAAGTTTAAATATAATTTAATGATAATTTGATTAAAGTCTTTTTGTATTTATTTAATGTTAGTGGTCAAAACTTATCGCCAAATTTATTTTATAAATAAACTTTTTCAATTAACGTTGGTATAAGTAAATAACTAAATAAACATCATATAAAAGGGCAATAATATTGAATGTTGTTAAGAAATCGTGCAATAGAAATTTATGATCTTTTAAACTGTTTCCTTTCACAAAAATCAACTAATCTTGATTAAAATATATATTTGTGTTTATCTGATATAATCATTAGCCTAAAAACCAGTTACCATCCCATGATAAAACGAAACAATTTTTTGGTTAAATATTATAACAATATTATATTTAATGTTAAAGTTTAAACATAATTTAGGACATAATTATTTGAAAGTTTCAATGATGCACATTCAATATTACTATTTTTATAAATATATATGTGTGTATGTACTTGTGTGGGTGAATAACAAATCAAACCTCTTTATTTATCCACATACCACTTATGTTTTGAAGTTCATGAATAATGTGATATTCATAATTAAAAAAAATACAAACGACCCGCAGATATATTTCATACACTAATATCTATTCATCAGTTAACTTAAAGGTTTAAAACATCTAATGTTCCACAGTAAACATGATAGTTCACTTCTTTACATAGATTTATCTGCGAAATATTTATATAGTGAGAGAATGTATTCAGAATTTTTACAGTGATGATAGGCTTTATAATTAAAAGTGAGCTGATAAATCAAAAAAATGATTCATTATTTATGTTTTTATAGATAATCAGCAATTATATATCTAAATCTGTATTTCTCTCTCTCTCTCTCTCCGCACACACACACACACATATTTTTTTTTTATCCCAAAAATAAAGTAAGTCAAATTTTTTTATATTACTTTTTAACCTTTGAAAAACTTAGATGAATTTATTGTGATATATACGTAATAAAATGTCTGTTTTAGAATTATATATATATATATATTGAACCGGTTGGGAGAAGATCGAATAAAAAAATGGCATATTTTTTTTTTTTACTCTTTAATAAAAATTGTGATAAGCAAACTTGAAAAACAATTTGTTGACTTCCTTGTATAGAAAAATGACAATATTAAAAAAATATTTGCTACAAATTCGATCTACTCCAGCTGCAATTTAAATATTGCATCACACTGGTCCCTTAAGAAAAGAAGCATAATGTCCAGAAGGTGCCTATGGCCATGCCAAATCTATATAAGATATATAACCACAACCACATTTCCATGCCACAGATCTTCTCCACTGCTGAATTCAACCCTTGTCATTCAAAACACTTTATTTGTTTCAAAGTAAACTTCAGGCACCAGCTAACTACAATAAGTAGTTAACATGCCCTGAATGATGGCAAACGAATTCAGCATCTAAGAAATCCCAACTAGCTCAGTCATAAAGAAAAATAATAATACAACATAAATAATTAATTATTCGATTGACATTTAAGAAAATTGTTTATTAGTGGTACAACTCCAAAAAACTATTAAGTACTAATCAGCAGACACATTTATTCTTAAACTGGACATAAATTTATTATTAGAAATTTAAAAATATTCTACACACATCTTTTCAATAAACAAATAATAATAAAATGGAATACATTCTATATGCAAATATTCTTAGTAAGGGTATACAATAATAATGCTATATAATGAACAATTAACATACATATAAGTACATACACACATTTAGGATTATAGTAGTAATTATTTACTTTGCAAACATTTGCTAACACAATGAGAAGCAGATATCCATGCACATACAATAGTTCATCTATGCTGAAAAACAAAGGGACAGTCAAAGATTGCTACTGATACTTATTGTTCATAAAGTTAATACTAGTCTATGATTGGGGATAAAAATTTATATTACCTAGGATTTTGAAAGTTTCTCTGAGATGGGTGGCTTCTTACTTTTTCCTGCTGAATGTAGATTATCAACCAGTTGGATTTTTGGTTCTTTGATGGTTTTAGTCATGGCTCCTTATTATGTATGTTTAGGCAGTTTAGATATTTTTTGGTGGTTTAGATTTCTATACATGCATATTTTCTAATGGGTGGATTGTTGATGTTCTGCCAGACTGAGGTTGGAATCTGGACACATACTTCAATGACTGCTTAGCATGGCATTATCTTATTAATGATGAATTGAACAAAATACAACTCTGAAGTAAGAGAACCAAAACTAATATATATCCGAGTGCATCAAATTTTTGGTCCTACTTATATGTCACCACTTCATTGTTGTTATATCTTTTTTTTAAATAAAATTTCCCAAATCAATTAAATTCTATTAATTATTTGCTATTGTATATTAACCAGTCCTTGGATAAGGTAGTTTTTAATTATTCCCATGTTATGTTTGTAGCAAATTATAATTACTAATTTCCATTTTTAAAATTTAATTATTAGCTTTTTTTTTATTTTTTGAATTTACTCTCATATTTTATTCACACACATATATTTATTTTCTTTATATTTAAAATCAATCTGTATTCATGCCTCCCTTATTCTTAAAATAAATAAAAAGAGAATTGTTTTTTTAGTTTTTAGATTCCCTTTCCCCTTTTTTTAGTAGTTGTAATTTATGCTAAATTAAATTATTTTAAACTAGCAAAACTTATATAATAAATGACATGTTTGTCCTTTGGTGATCTATGCTTATATTAAAAAAAAAAACTAACTTTTTTTTTTTCAAAATAAACTTTATTTGCACAAAAAGTAAAATATACATTGTAATACAGAGTTCATATTTACAATCATGTGTGACACATTAAAGACTAATTAGTTATTAAATTATATGATAATTACAAGATTAAAAGTAAAATTTTATGTTATGTTACTTATCAGGGGTGATCTAATTTGGCATATAAATCCCATGGCATGTAAAGTTTGAGTGTCATGAATAAATAATATACATGGCTATTGCTAAATATTTAATTGACTCCATGTTTGCTCAGCAAGGCTAGGCAGGCATGTTCTTAGATCACTTTCTTTACCTTTATATAATAACTTTAAGAAAATGTCTTCAATAGGACCAGACAACTCTCTATCAAATAATACCTTACATCTAATCTTCCATATGATAAAATTTATGAAAGTGACCAGGTGGATGGAGCCAAAATTTCCAGTTTTTAATGCATCATTAAGGTAGACATTTGAAGAATTGTATCCTGTAATCCTCTGTAGGGCAATGTTATGTAACTGAGTCCACCATTCACATTGATAGAGTATGTGTTCAATGGACTCATCAAATCTTCTACAAAGATTATTTCTTGATAAAATGCTCTGCAGTATTTTTATTTTTTCATTAATTAATTTCTTAAAACTTTTGCATTATCTATGGTGATTTTTATTTTAATAATTTTAAACAAAATTATTACAATATGTAGCGCTTGACTAGTGGTACTATATATATATATATATATATATATATATATATATATATATATATATATATATATATATATATATATATATAAATTATAAATAAATATTAGAAAATACAGTATGTAAAAGTTTATAAAAATATATCTATAACCATCACTTAGACACACTTTCAACTATTTTTGTAGTTTTTGTCAATGAATACTTTTAAAATGTCAGCTTTCCCACAATTCCATGATGTTAACTTTTCCATAATTCCATGACCTTAATGTTTGCTGCTTGCCTATTAATTAAATCTTGCTTTTATTTATATATTAACATCACTTCTTTAATTTTTATTATTTTTTTTTTCAGTTTCCAATATTTTTACATTACTATAATTAAAATCAAAATCATATATGCATGATTTATTATGGTCATAAAAGACAGAAGCTGATAAATTATCATTATTTTTATAATTTTGTATTTTGAACTCTTTTTAATAATAACAAATCCCCCTTTGTTCTTTTTTCCAATGTGCACCTCAATTCACCTATATATCGGCTATCTCACCTACATGTCCATTTGTAAATGATACAATTTTTATTTAAATAAATTAATAAATAATTCAAAAGATAAGACTTTATTGTCAAATAAAAATTTTATCATTTGCAAATGGACATGTAGGTGTGGCAATGTATATATAGGTGAATCAAGGTGCACATTGGAAAAAAGAACAAAGGGGCACTTATTATTAAAAAGGGCTCAAAATACAATACAAAATTATAAAAATAATGATAATTTATCAGCTTCTGTCTTTTATGACCATAATAAATCATGCATATATGGTTTTGATTTTAATTATAGTAATGTAAAAATATTGAAAACTGAAAGAAATAATAATAAAAGAAAAATTAAAGAAGCGATGTTAATATATAAATACAAGCAAAATTTAATTAATAGGCAAGCAGCAAAAAATAAGATCATGGAATTATGGGAAGGTGTCATCATGAAATTATGGGAAAGCTGACATTTTAAAAGTATTAGTTGACAAAAACTATAAAGATAGTTGAAATCACTTTTAAGTGACGGTTATAGATATATTTTTATAAACTTTTAAATACTGTATTTTCTAATATTTATTTATAAATTTACATATATTATTTTGAAGAAATACAGACCTTGATTTGTAATATATATATATATATATATATATATATTCTTTGATTTATAAGTGGCAAACTTATATGACAATTGTTCAGTGCTGGTTCACCATGAAATATACATTTTAGGGAACATTTGGTTTTTGCAGATGTATTTATTCTCATCTTTCCAAAATATGGGATGGAGTAGAGATTTTAATTATATCTTAATATATATTGCTAATGTTAATTTTAACTCAATTAATTAATTATATATGAAAAATTAAAGCATTACTAAAAATATATTAATTATCTAGCAAATTCAAATATAAATATTAGTTTGCTTTTAAATAATTAATTGTAATATAATAATTATTAAGATTATTTAGTCATTATACATAAATTGCTTCATAACTCTTGTTACTGTAAACTTCAACAAATCATCCTTAACAATATGATATATATATATAAAATACATATTTTGCGGGTTCATCCATGTTAAAAACTTTTAATATCAATATACTGACGTTTCGACTTGGTCACACAAGCCATCCACAGAGTTAACTTGTGGATGGTTGTGAATACGGTATATGATATTAAAGTTTTTACCGGATGAACCTAAAATATGTATTTTATATATTTACTGCAAATCTTCGTTTTAACATATATATATACACAATTAATTCTAAACATTAAATTATTATTAACTCCCTATACTTCAAACGACAGAGAAACATCTTTTGGCCAATTCACTCCCTGGTGGATTTTTTAATATTATATATTAAAATGCATGTAAAATGATATACTTTATTATAATATTTTTTTTTGGCAAAAAGTCCATGCTGAAAGGCACAAAATTCACAATTCTCGATCTTACAATAGCCATAAGCCCACCCTGATATGGTCAGTCATTATGTGTTGCCAATGCTGTAAAACATTCAGAGTTTTATGCCATTGAAATTTCCAATGATGCAAAAACATATTTATTTGCAAATTTATTATGGTTTTAGATATTTTTTAAAAACTAATTTGCACTATATATATTAGATATCAAGAAATATAAATTATTAATAATTTATTTTGACTTGAAATACTTTATTTTCAAAAATATAATATTATATTAGCAGCTAATATAAATATGGCCAGAAGCAAAATTGAAGAGCAGCTATGATGTAAATGATTTACTTGATATTTACGAGTAAGAAAAAATCATAAATTTGCAATAGATATTAAAAAAACTTAAACTTTTAAAGCATAATTCATTAGATATTAGAGAAATAAATAATTATTCATTATAGTTTTTATAAATATTACAGAAATAACAAAGATTTCATTGATTTTATAAACTGAAAATAATCTTTCTAGAAACAATGACGTGTAACATTTTTGTTTTATTATTGTTTTATTTTTTTAATATTTACAAAAACAAAATGTGAACATTTAAAATTTATTTCAGTAGTAAATAAAAAATTCTATCAAATGAAGTCCAATTTATTATTTTATATGTAATAATCATTTTATCATATATTTTACATTGATGTGTGAGACAAAGAAAAACATCAGAATAGCGCAATAGGAAACAGTTAAGCTTTCGATAATTAAAAAGAAATCAATCATTATTTTTATTATCAAAATCTTATTTTAAACACATGCTTATTTTATATTTTTATTATGATGATATAAAAAGACACAAATAGATGTATGAGCTTAAATAAAAAGAAGTTGTATGAATATTGGTTAAAATTACAAATGCTTTAAAACAAGACAAAAATAGCTTCATTCATTAAATTAGCACCATGGTTCTTTCATGTTCACAATAATATCTTAAAGTAAATAACATTTTAAAAATTCACAAAATCTATTCAAGTTCAAAAGAAGTTCTAGCTTTCTATCACTTATCTAAGCAAAAATCCTCAATGTTTTGGTAAGAAAAAATATTGACTTTTATTTATGAATGAATTCTTTATTATCACAAATAACAGACAATAATTGTGTGGATAAGCAAATAAAAGCTAACTACAGTTTTGAAAATTAATAGCAGCTGTAAACATTTAAAAAATAAGCTCAAGTTTTATTTTTATCTATCATTTTCAGTGGTCAAGCTTCTTAAGAAATGTTAATTAATGATTCATTAAATTATTATGCTATGTTTGAAAAAGTGAAATGGTAAAAACTCTGGAATTCAAAATCCGTAAATCAAAGATTCTAGGCTGTGAAATTCAAAATCTGTGAATGAAAGATTGTCTTTAATAATTTTGCAATTTAAAGTTTTTATAAAATTCTGAGCAATTAGAAATGAAAAAACTCATAGTTTTTATTAAAGAAATGAGAAATAAAAATGTTATAGAGAACTAATTGTTGATTAAATAATTTATGCATCTATATATAAATAAATATTATCGAAATAAGTACTAATTATTAACATATGAAAAATTGGAATAACTATTAATTTGCTTTGTAAGCACAAATAGAAAGTTTATTAATAAAAGCTATGAAAAATATTAGCCTATTTAGATTTGCTATTATTGTTTCATTGTTCTGATAAGTGTTCTATCGCATAAACAAATCATTCTGATTTTGAGTTATAAATAAAGCCATTATTTCTATAGATTGAAACATAAAAAAACTATATATGCAATATTACCAATAATTTTCAGATGTATAAACTGTAACAAGTAATAATTAAATGCAGAAGTATGGATGCATGTGAATAAGTCTATTTAAAGTCTTAGCAGCAGATAACATAGTTACATCTGAAAACTTTTATATATAGATAGTTGTGATATTTATTTCCATGTTTTCAGTATAGTGTTACATGATATATATTGCCTTAACAATAAACACATTTACATACATTTATATATAAATTGAATTAAATTTAGGGCAAGTAAAAATTATACTGTCAAAAAAAATTGAGGCAGTAAATAAAATTAATTTTTTATAAAGATATAAAATTTTAAATAACAAAAACAATAAATGAATTTTAATAAAAAAATAAAAATTACTTTGATTTATTTACAATGGAATTTATATATATATATCCTCCCCATTCCTCAAACAAAATTTACTATTCTAAAATAATTTGTCAAAACAATTGACAAAAAATGAATAAAACATTTGTTTTTTTTTAAAATATTTTTTTAAAATAAATAAATTGATGAAATTATATAAAAAAAAACATTAATATTTTTAATTATATAAATAGTTAACTAAATTAACGTTAAAAAAACAGAAAGAAAAACAATAAAAATAAAACTGCAATAAATTTAGTAATAAAATAACAATACTGATAGGAAATATTAAATGATTTAAAATTAATTTGATAAAAACAAAATAATTTAAAAATTTAGTAAAAAAATACTTATAGAAGCAAATAGACTTGTAGCTTGTAGTTTGATAAATTTGCTAAGAATTATATATTTAATCAAGTAATTTTGTCCCCTCTCTCTTTTAAAAATGTTTATTTTAATTTTGAAACTGTAAAAGACATTGGAGCATAGTATTGTTTTAACTTGGTAATTGATTTCATACTTTTCATAAATAATTTAAAGCCTAAATAATTCCTTTTGTAATTAATTCATTCATATATATATAAAATTAAAATAACATTGAAAACATCATGTAGAAATCCTGAATGAGGGTAAGAATGATGAAAAGCAAATTTACCACATGGTAAATTGTTTAAAAAATGTAATCCAGAGAATTACAAAAATTCCTCATAGAATAGGGTAGGAAACATTATGGTGAAATATCACTCTTTTTTTTTCAAAACTCATATGAATTACACCCAGGGTCTCATTTTATGCGGTAGATAGGTTTCTCAAAAAATGTGCACAAAAATAATTGTAACCTACCTTAAAAAATGGGGGATAGGTGCTGTAATTTTCAGAATTCACATTAAAGCAAAGCAACAAGGCAAAATTACTTTAAAATTTGCATTAAAAAATAAACAAATAAAGTATGACTAATAAAAAATTTCAAATATTTGAAAAAAATTAATACAAGACAAACTTTTTTTACTTTTTTATTAACTACAGTATTTAATTTTACATTTTTCATACATATTGTAATCATTACTGCTAGTGTTCATTTGTAAACTGGTAAGAAATCAGACTCAATGTGATGTGATGTATTGTGGCTTCTCCTTAAATGAAAAGAATTTCTCAGCAATTATGCCCAGAGAAACCTGTTAGCCATGTTATTTTTATTCGTGATGTGATATACAACTAGCATCACTTTCAGTCTCGTGCTGTGTTAGTGGTTTTCTGTTTTTATACTAAAAAAATGAGATCACAATCAAAACAAAAAGATTACATATTATCATTAGTAAGATTATTTTCAGTTTATAAAATCAATAAAATCTTCATTATTTATTTTGAAAATCTATGATTATTTATTTCTGTTATACCTAACAAAATATGTTTTAAAAGTTTAAAATTTTTGAATATTTATTGTGATATTTTTATATGTAAGTATAAACCTATTATTATTATTTACTTATTAGTATAAATAGGTTGTTAATATAGAAGTTAAGATTCTAAATACAGCTTCAGGCCATATTCACATTAGCTGCTAATATAACATTATATTTTTGAACAAAAAAAAGTATTTCAAGTCAAAGTAAGTTATTAATAATTTAAATTTTTTAATATCTAGTAAATATAGTGAAACATAAAAGATATTAAAAAAAAAACATGAATTGCATTACTTCAAAATCGCATTAAAATAATCCACATAAAATGAGACCCAGGTGTATATAAATTTTTTTTATGGCGATGAATCACTATCTTTTAAAAGATTTTCTAAAGTTTGATGCATTTAATTCTGATTATGAAAAACTGTCTCTGCTTTGAAAAATTTATTAGTGTTTTCCATGTCTGATTTACTTTTTTATCTATTTAATTATGGATAATTTTTCTACTCCCTGCATTCTCTCTATAAATTAAAAAAATATACTGCTTTTACCAAAAAAAAAAAAATTTGTAGATGGCACACATTTCTTTTATAAAGCTAAGAATAAATTGGAAGATTTTTCTTAATGTCTGCATATGCTATCTAGAATGAATGTGCAAACTAACTTTGTACCTTGATTGAAACTGCTACCTAGAGAAAATTAATAAAAATCAAATTACTATAAATGAATTAATCAATAAATACCTGAAATTATAAAATTTAGGCCAAATATTAGCAGCAAAAATATCAAATTTTTTACAGACGCAAACCATAAAAAGCAAATAGTGCTCAAGTTTACCACTATAAGATAGCAATAATTAAAAATAAAGACAAGTTTAGCTTTTCAAGTAATAGAAATCTATTTTTCTTTACTATACTGATTTGCTTTTTTAACTTTGGATTCGACATAATAAAATTATCTTGTGAACTAAAACATTTTCTGGAAAAAAAATAAAAGTCTCCACTTTAATTCGAGAGAGTAAAACACTTTAAAAAGTATTTTCAGAAACGGCTACATTATGAAAGCAAAGTAATGTGAATATCAGAGAAGATTTTTCATGCATTGGGTTCTGGGAGATCAATAATGAACCTATTAAATAAATAAAAAGCTGATTCATGTGAAAAATCGCTTAATAAAATTTTATATTCGATTATTATTTAGCATGACTTGAATTTTCATAGTGGAAAACATTTTATAAGTAAATTAGTTTTTTCTGCTTTTAATGATTTTTAAAAAGGTTTACCGCAAGGGTTGTTAAAAATAAAATTTATTTTCAGAACTTTCTCCTAACTTAAATTCCTTATGTTTTAATGCTTTAAATGTAGATGCTTATCAATTATTGAAATAAGTTTTGTTAATATGATTATTTCAAATATATATATATATATATATATATATATATATTTGAAATAATCATATTAACAAATATATATATATATATATATATATATATATATAATGGCTGATAGTTTTTGGATAATGATTAAATTTTTTACGTTTAAGACTATTATTGTTCGATTTTAAATGAAATTTTTGAAAAGATTTTTATATAATTACATGTGTTTTATATTTTGTCAGACATGCTTCGGTGTTAATCCTAAGTTAATTTCAAATTTTGAAACTTATTACCTAATCCTGAAGCTTTTGTTGCTTTAAAATAAACAAATGCAAATTCAAATTTACAACAATTTATTGCTTTTATTATGTTAAGATTAGAGAATCATTGTAAAAAACACAATCTATAATTATTTTCTTATAACATTTTTTTTTGTTCTTTTTGCAATTTTATGTTTTAAAATTAAATTGAGATAATTTTATGTTTTAATGAATGAAATATAAGGATATCAAACTGAATATCAGGAATAATGGTAATTTCTATTTAGAGATGCTTCTATAAATAGCAGGCTTATATAAAAGAATATAGAATTTTTAACTGCATTTAATAAAGTTCTGCTTTTTGCATGGTCTTTTTTGGCTTCATCAAACAATTTTATAAGAAATGTATGTAACTTTTATAGATAAATTATAAATTATAAATAAATATGATAATTTTATTTCTAATCTGGAATAAATTGTTTTGACGCCATTGAGAAATAAATCTTTTAGTAGTGTTCAGATATTAAATTTATTATAGCAAGAAAAAATGTAAAAACTAAAAGGGATACAATTTTATTTATATTGGACATCTGTAAATGATATAATATTAATAGATCAGTAAACATACTGTATACTTTACTGAACAGATGAAAATTAATCAAGTATTGTCCCTATGCTTTATTTGCCTAAATAGAACATTCTTTTTTACTTGGCATTATAAAGTCTTATGTATTTAAAACTATCTATATAAAATGTTTGACAATTTATTTTACCTTTAGATTAACATTCCCAATAGCTCTTTTGATAACTGAAACGTCTTACAAATACTAAAAGTGTAGGGTAAACGTGTATCTAAATATCTAAATGGTGATTGCACTTCAATTATTAATGAAATTATAGATCTTGTGAAGCCAGTTATATCATCATTGTATAGTACATCTAATTGGTATTAATTGTCCAATTTTTATTTTAATGCACACTCAAAATTTAAGGTGAAAAAGTTTTCTCAGGTGAAAAAGTCATTTTGAAGAGGATATCCATATTTTTTGAGATATTATATACTTTCAAATAACATGTAGTTATAGATTATTTTAAAAATCAAATATCTTCCTTACAATATAACTAAAGTGTATATATAGATAGTTTATGATTTTACATAATTTAACATTTCTAAAACACAAGTTCATCAAAATTAAAGACTAGTTCCAATAGACACCAGTTTAAAATATTAATGCATATTATTTGAAAAGAAGTATATAATCAATATATTTCATTAAACACAATATATAACATATACCAGAACAAATGTCTTTGGAAATTTTTACTTGCCTAAATTTTTATTTTATTTTCACTCTAATTTGAACTCCAGGTTGTTATAGAAGAGAATGTACAAATTATACATATTTCTTTTGTATTGTTTTCACTAAGATATAGCTTTAATACTAGCTGCATCCAATTTTAATATTCTATTAAGATTATTAAGAGAAATCGTCAGAATTTATACTTACATATATTAAAATAATTTTCAGATTCATTTAATATTTAATAATATTTAGGAATCTATTTTTATAGATGATATTAATATATTTCATTGGCTACTATATACCCATAAAAAAGAGACAGAGAAAGAGAGAGAAAGAGAAAACATTAAAAAATAATCATAGTTATTTCCAATATTACTGGGTTAAAAAAAGTAATAGAAAAATAGTTAAACATTATAAAGAAGTATACTTATAATGATTTAAAGACAGATGCTAAATATAGTAGTAATGATATATTATCTTAAAACAAGAGCAACTGTAATTATTAATAATACATCATGCTGAAGAAAATAAAGCAACAGAAATTAAAAGATATTTAACAAATGAAATAAAAGATATTTGAGAAATATAATAATGCGAAATATTTTATGGTAGTGAGAATTTTGCTTTTGTCTTATCAATACGTAGTTTCAATAGATATAGTCAAGTTTATGGATTTTAAAAGTACAGAAACTGTTTTACAATGGTGTATTCAAAACAAATATGAATTTAGAAGAATAAAGTATTTTGTTATTTATCTTAAGATGAAGAGTTACAAACAAGATTTTCGTTACACATTCATGATACATTGGTGAATTTTTTGTAATGATAGTAGAATTTATAGTAGGAAACGTAGAAAGTTAATCACTTTTTTAAAAAAATGATTTGAACATTTGTTGTATATCTATAAACATGGTCTTAGCAAATCTAGTTTTATATATAAAAATAATGGAAACAAAGCATAATTCATGTCCATTAATTGATCTATCAGTTTAATTTTATGAATATAAAAAAATCTTGCTTTTTCAATAACCTTTTGTATAAAAAGTCAAAATACTTCATTCACTAAGATAATTTTCTAAATACTAAAAAAATAACTAACTATTTTATCTATTTAAATCTTCTAAAATTTGTTAATAGATCTACAAATATTATTACAGGACTAACTGGATAACTTACAAATATCTTAAATAACCAACTATATATAGTAACATAAAGGTAAATGAAATATTAAATATATTATCTTTATTATTATTATTAAGACTGAAGTTTATATATATACAGTATAATGATTAATAAAATTTCAGTTAATGAAAAAAAAATCTATTCATTCTTTGTTGAAATTTAAGTAATTGTAATCTGCATTAAAATGTGGAGAAATATGTCAAACTTCAGTAATCAACATAATATATAAACCTAAAATACGTAGTATGTAAAATATGAAGACTATTATAAATAAGTTGAAAGAAAAGTAAAGGTTATAATATGAAAAATTTGAATTACGACTATAATATAAAATAGTAAAGCATCTAAGGATGCCAATAAGTATTGATATAAAAGTTAGTGACATGGTAAAAACATTAGATTAAAACACTTTACTATAATATTTTATTAATGCAATCATATTTTATTAATTAATTAATAATAATTATATTTCAACTAAATAAAATGTATAATATTTAAACTAATAAGTGAATTGAAACTAATATTTCAAATTATCTTTTTCATTGGAAAAAGAATAGAAATATTTTAAAGTTTTTCTAAAATAAGACGATTTTGTTCGAGTATACTCAAACTTAAAATCTTGAAAATAAATTATCAATAAATTATACATTTTAACTAAAATATTAAAATTTACGTAGATAATTTAAGCGAATTTTTCTTTTTCGTTTTGTCCAACATTAATGCGATTTGTTATAGATTATAGTTGGTTAACATTGTTCAGTTAAGATTGCATTTCCTATCTTTTAATTCATTCTATTGTAAATTTTTAAATTACTCTGAAGTTAGACTCATCATTTTATTTCTTAGAAACGAAGATATTTGTTTTTAGCGATCAATAATGTATCACAAAACCAGCAAAATCCTTAATAAAGTCTAAACATTTTAATAAATTAAAGTTGTGCGATGTCTAAAATCAAGCATCAACAGAAATATTTAATTGTTATATAACTGTCATTACAGAAATCTAATAAATGTTTTTCAATTTTGGAAAATCACTTTATTTTTATTTGAAATAGTAGCAGTTGGCACTTCAATGATGAAAGAACATTTCAACCCTCTATTGAGTAATGCTTTAAAAAGTTGTCAAAGATTTAAGATGTCCTACCAACTTCTATCTATCTATCTATCTATCTATCTATCTATCTATCTATCTATCTATCTATCTATCTATCTATCTATCTATCTATCTATCTATCTATCTATCTATCTATCTATCTATCTATCTATCTATCTATCTATCTATCTATCTATCTATCTATCTATCTATCTATCTATCTATCTATCTATCTATCTATCTATCTATCTATCTATCTATCTATCTATCTATCTATCTATCTATCTATCTATCTATCTATCTATCTATCTATCTATCTATCTATCTATCTATCTATCTATCTATCTATCTATCTATCTATCTATCTATCTATCTATCTATCTATCTATCTATCTATCTATCTATCTATCTATCTATCTATCTATCTATCTATCTATCTATCTATCTATCTATCTATCTATCTATCTATCTATCTATCTATCTATCTATCTATCTATCTATCTATCTATCTATCTATCTATCTATCTATCTATCTATCTATCTATCTATCTATCTATCTATCTATCTATCTATCTATCTATCTATCTATCTATCTATCTATCTATCTATCTATCTATCTATCTATCTATCTATCTATCTATCTATCTATCTATCTATCTATCTATCTATCTATCTATCTATCTATCTATCTATCTATCTATCTATCTATCTATCTATCTATCTATCTATCTATCTATCTATCTATCTATCTATCTATCTATCTATCTATCTATCTATCTATCTATCTATCTATCTATCTATCTATCTATCTATCTATCTATCTATCTATCTATCTATCTATCTATCTATCTATCTATCTATCTATCTATCTATCTATCTATCTATCTATCTATCTATCTATCTATCTATCTATCTATCTATCTATCTATCTATCTATCTATCTATCTATCTATCTATCTATCTATCTATCTATCTATCTATCTATCTATCTATCTATCTATCTATCTATCTATCTATCTATCTATCTATCTATCTATCTATCTATCTATCTATCTATCTATCTATCTATCTATCTATCTATCTATCTATCTATCTATCTATCTATCTATCTATCTATCTATCTATCTATCTATCTATCTATCTATCTATCTATCTATCTATCTATCTATCTATCTATCTATCTATCTATCTATCTATCTATCTATCTATCTATCTAACTGCTAGTTATCTAGCTGTTTCTCAGAAAGTTTGTAATAATATTGTAGTTACAATTATATGTTGAACTATTTCATCATCTAATATTTTATATTAAACGTTTTTAGAAAAGTTCAAACTTTATTAATATTCGGTAAGCACCTGATACTACATTCAGCTTATGGACATTTATGAAAAATTATGTCTAAAAGTAGCCAAAGCTTAAACTATAAATTAGTTTTTCTATAAAAATGCAAATATGCGAGGGTTATTCCTAAAGATTTGCAACTAAAATCTTCAAGCCATTCCAGAAAACTGAAAAAACAACTCAGAAAACAAGGAGGTTCTGTTACAAGAAATAATAAATGCTCAAAAAAGCAATCTTGCACTGTATATTCCATTAGTAATATAACAAACTAACTACCAGCATCCTTATTTAAAAACCTTAGTTCTAAACATCTAACAGCTGCTGAAATTTCTGTTCTGGAAAATGGACTAAACTTTGCTTTAACTCCATCTAATATCTTTTTATTAGATATAATATCAATAATTGCGAAAGTCATAAAAAATTGTCTCTAGAAGCATCAAAATTATATTGGAGAATAAAAAGAATTTTAACAAATTTCCATCAAACAATTCCTATGATAAAAAAAAAAGGTTATTGCATCTCTCAAGTTAAATATATTCAGAATTATTTTCCCTGCTGATGAAGAAAATGCCACAGTTATAATGAATGTTACTGATTTTAGTAATAAAATAAGATAGCTCCTTTCTGCAAGACAATATAAAAAATGGCAAAATTTTTTTTATACCATCTATAAAAACAAAGTTGCAAGAATTATCTAGAAACATTACAAGTACTTTACTGAATCATAAAAATGGAAATTTACATAATTTCTCTTTAGTCTATCTAAAATTTATAAGGATCATTTGCCATTGTTTGTTCTAGAAATTGACCTTGTCAAAACTTGTTAATATTTCTTCTCAAAGTTCATAATTTCTTTGACATATAAGGCAAAGTCCTTTGTCAGGTATTTTAAACACTTTGTGGGATTAATCAAGAAGATAAATATTGAAAGAACTAACAGTTTGTTAAGTTTTGATGTGGAAAATTTATTCACATATGTACTATGTGATGAACTATCCCCTATTCTAAGGAAAAGACCAAATCACAATAACAGCTTACAAATGAGAACAACTCTTCCTACTATAGTATAATCAAATTACTGATATTATGCATAACAAAATTTATTCAATTGAACATGGAAAACATCCAATAAATGCAAAGGATGTCCATGGGCTCAGTACAGTCACCAACAGTTAGCAATATATACATGGAAGAGCTTGATATTATAGCCATAAATATTCCATATCCACTTAAAGTTTGGCTTCACTATGTTGATCATATATTTGTTGTATGAGAACATAATCAAGAATTATTATAAACATTCTGGATGCAAATCACTAATATAAATCATTCAATTAATTTCACAATCTAACAATAAAAATGAAATTAGCTTTCTTAGATATTTTTCTGACAAGACTTCCTCACAAAAAAATCAAGAATATACTTATCAGAATCCCTACCATAGGAAAGTACTTAATATATACACTCAATCATGATGAAAACATAAAACATGAAATTAAACTATTATTATGGAATAGAGTTAAATAAATTTATTTAAAAAACAGTGATTTGGTGAAAGAGAAAATGTATATAGAACAAAACATTGTTATCCATCAGTTATCATTAAGGAAATCTTAAATAGACAATAAAAAATATCAAATGAAAAAAACAATAAGTACAGAAATATATTGATAGTATAAGAATAGCTAAAAGACTAAAGAAAATCTATTAGCAATATAATATCAGAATACTTTTTCATTGCCATAGCACTCTATAGAGAATACTAATTTCTACAAAAATCAAAAATTAAATATTAAGAAACAAAACTGTGGAAAGATATGTGAAATAGTTACTCCATTGAAAAGCAATTAAAATAATACATACTGATGATTTGAAAGAAAAATATGCATATCTAAAGTAGCATGCCATGTATTTACTGATAAACAAATGTTCAATTGGCAGAAAATGTTGGACAGAGAGAAATGCAGAAAGAAGAAATTAAAAAACAACTGCTCACATCACAATAGCAAACTATTCCAAAAGTCCACTTAATGGGGTACTTCCTAAATTGGAAAAAAACCTCACTAACCTTGATTTCAAGAAAAATATGAAGAAATCAGAAGGAGATCCTTGTAAATAAATACAAGAAATTTCTACTTACTATTGCCCTTGACAGAATAAACTAGTTGATTAGAGGTTGCTTTCAATTCAATGTTCATGAATAATAACACCAAAATAAAAAAAGAATAAAGACGATTCTATTGTATTATATATAATAATTTGTGCGCTATTACTAAAAGTTGAAAGTACTTGGAAAATTTAATTAAAGTTTGAATTTCTTTTTTAAAAACATTTAATAATAAATATAAGATGATGAAAATAGTCCAACATATAATTATATCTATTTATATATTTAGTTTAATTCTTTTACACCTGTTTTACAGTTGTTCAATGATCTTCTTTATATGTCTTTTTTCTCTTGTTATTTTAATCGTTTTGCTAAATTGTAGCAAATTTTTTTTAAAAAAAGATTGTTAAACAGTTTAAACTTTAGATAAATTAATAAAATTTAACATTACAAAAAAGTAACCGTAAAAAGAATTGATTTAGTAAATATTAAGTACTGTACAATATTAGTAAAAAGGATACTAAAATTTAATCTTAATATTTAAATATCTTTCTTATTTATTTGTCTATTTATATATCTTTTTATCTAATTACATTTATTCTATCTATTCTTACTCTCTCTATCATGCTATAGTTGGTAGTCTATCAATTGTTATTCCAATGACTTGGTATACATATTTTAATTGAACTTAAAAAATGAATTGCTAGTTGAAAATTTTAAAAACCAATATTTCAGTTAAAATTGTTAATAGCTAACCTGTCTTGCTATATATAGAGTATCCATCAAAAAAAAAAAAAAAAGCAAAACAAAGAAAATCTAAAAAAAATTGTAAGATGTGTAGCATAATAATTAATAGCTTCTCATTGGTTCATCTATTGTGGATCAACGCTAGTAGGTTTTTACTCTGCAGTAGGCCATTTATGTATCTCTTTCTATACATATACTCTTAAACATGCCTTTTGTAGGTTAACTGTATTTATGTAACTAAACACGATACACTAATTATATTTAATATGAAACTATTGTGTATTTATTCCTTGCATGAAGTAATTTTATTTAATCATATTTATTAAATTCTTAGCATAATAGTTATCATGCTGTAACATAAAAGTTACTTTATAAACTTATTAAATAGACGATCTTCTTTTGATATCATTTCTAGAATGTTGACCCTGAATACACATCTTATATTAACAAATCATAGATCAGAATTTATAAATCATTTTAACAAACTTGTAAAAATGCTTACTTTATTATGTCAATGCTAATTAATTAGTATATTTAAATAATCAATTAGAATAGATAAAAGAAAGTGTTTTTTTATAAATTAGTTAGTATATCTGTAAAGGATCTGACATGCGATTTGCTCTTATAGAATCTACATTAATAATCAATTTCTCCATAAATGAAATTAATTGTTCTTAGCATTAAATATTTAACAGCTGTAGTTTATATATTAGTACATTAAAACTTTTACTATTATATATTAAATATATGTTAAAGGTATTTCATGTTCTCCATTAAAATTTAATATGTACAATACTGAGAACTATATAACATAAAACAAATGTTAAACTTTTATACAACATATGTTTTCATATTATTATGCAGCCAGTTTAAATTTAATTTAGTGTTTTAAAAATACCAATATATGTATATAAAATTTGAATAGAGATTAAATGTAATCTATTTTCTGTAATATATGTTTTATATTAGATGATTAGTTTAAAGACATAGATTCAGAAAATTCAAGGAAACATTTTTAATTTTGGCTGGATGATATAATTACAGTAATACCATTAAAAATTGAAATTTTTTTGTTGGAGATTTTCATTCACATTTTGTTAGAAATAGTGTAATTTGACCAAATTTGGGAAATAATGATACTGTTGCTGTAAATTGAAATGGTATGTGGTTATTGCATTCTTGGACAACATATTTTAATTATCACAAACTCTTTGTTTAGAGAAAAAGGTACTATAAAATAACATGAACTTAAAGCTTAAAACAATTGCATTTAATATATTACATTATTAGTTAAGAATTATTTTACAAATGGCCATATTATGGTAGCATTTGCAGAACAGATTGTCACATAGATAATAGATTATTATCTCCAGAAGATTAAAATAGTAAATGTATTAAAATGTAGATTGTATTCCAATCATATTTATTCTTTACAAGTGTGTATTATACACAATGAAACTTCAACAGATATTAAACATTAAAATTTCTAATTTGGATGTCCTGGATTGTTATATTTCTGAAGTATGAAATTCATTTAAGGAATGTATTATGAATAAAAGTAAATTATTGGTTTTATTAAAAAAGTTAATAAATAACTGGATTTCTGATAATGATTTCACTATTAGTAATTTGACTAAATGAAAACGTGGTGACATTTTTTACTTGGCCGAATAATAAATGTGGTAAATATCTGAAGACAGAAATTTAATGACCCAGAAGGCTTAAATAAATTATTGAATTAAATTACTAAGAATATCTAAGATATTTTCTAATCATAGTTATTCCAGATCATAAGTTGATGCACAGAAAACAACATAAAGATAATAGAAAGATCATCACAATCCTATTAAACTCAGCAATAGAATTCCCTTATATGATTACCATTATATTTTAAACAGGTAGAAAGAGAATTTTGATAAACTTTTGAACAAATACAAAAATTGAGGTAATGACTTTAAGTGATATGTCTATTTCATGTCCTAATTTAGATTTGGACAAAGATATTCTGCTTAGTGAAGTCAGACTAGCACTTTGTAATTTAAAAATGTAAAAACTGCAGGCCCTGATGAAATAATTAGAGAAGCTTTAAAAGTGAGTGATGATATTTTAGATTCAAAAATAATATAATTTTTCAGGAACATATGAATCCATGAAGATATGCCACTTGATCTTAATGATGCTTCTATTGTTGTAATTTTTAAAAATAAAAGGAATGGATAATAGTGCAATAATTAAAATGGAATATCATTATTTTCTACTATAGAAAAGATTTTGTTAAAGCTTTTGTTTAATAGATTGCTTCCAGTCATAAATAAATGGCTATCAGAGACTGCATGATTTTAGAAAATCAAACAGAACTGTAGATATGAATTTTTCTGCCAGATAAATACAAATAAAATATCAAGAACAGAGTGATTTATATATTACCTTTATTAAATTGGTTAAGGCTTTGACTCTGTTAATCTAACAGATTTATGATATTGTTCAGAATTAGTTGGTCTTGTTCACCAAAATTTATTCCCTTAATGCAGTTTCTATGTGATGGAATGAGAGGACTTGCTATCACAACAAGAAAAGAAATTGAGGCATTTGAAATGAAAACTAGTGTTAAACAAAACTGTATACCTTTTCCAATATTGTTTTCAATTTTTTGACAGATGTCTTTGCAATTGTTTGTTGATGGCAAAATGAAATAGAAATCAAGATGTGATATGGGTTTGCTAGTGGAATTTTTAATTTATATTGAATAAAAGTAAAAAAAAATCTTGGATTCTAAATTTACAGTATGTTGATGATTATGCTATATTTGTCAGATCAAAAAAATTATTTACAGAATGCATTTAATGTTTTTAATATATCATTTAAAGTTTTGTGTTTAACAATTAATGTTAGAAAATTCAAAGTTTGTGTCAGTTAGGGGCGAAAACAAATTCTCAACAACTTTTAGTATAACATAGAATCCAATCTTCTGTGTTTAACAAGGTAAAGACTATTTCATCATAGGAATATAACTACTACAACTATATTAATTGTAAATAAATGCTATTTTATTTTATTTATATATGGGAGTATGACTTGTACACCTATTAATGTAATGCAAAGGTATTAGAAAAGTTTCATTTAGATAGTTTCTAAAATTTTAAATATAATGACAAAATTATCAAACCAATCATATATTCTTGAACTTTCTGGATATGATAATGTAAAGTCTACTATTGCAAAATTTCACCTTTTTTGATTTAGACTTGTAAAATGAATGATCGATGCATAATTTCCTAAAATAATTTTTTGTAATGAACTTCGATGTGGTTTTTGTGAAATAGTTAGATTCAATTTATATTATAAGGTTTATCTGGAAGACATTATAAAGAAGTTCATTATTGATTTATTACACTGGGAAAATATGATAAAAAATTGACTAACATCATGATTTTAACATTTTTAGAAAAAAAAATTCTGTTGATGAAGTAAAAAACAGCTTCACAATATATCACAGAAGCAAAAAATAATCTAACATGTTGTAATATGAAGATATATTTATAGTTCACATACTAATGTGTATTTTTTAAATAGTAAATGTTGTTATATATGTAAATGACATACAGTTCCAATCAATATTCCATAATATACATAGTAAGAAAGGGTTTGTATAATAAATGTTGTTACAACAAATTACATATTTTACAATCTATTTACACACACCATGCTTTAATCATTCAAGACAATCTTCTTTATAACCAAAAAGAAATAGTAAGGAAATCAATTGTCTTTCTATTGAAAGTATTACCATCAAATGTTAAATGATAGCATGTTATTTAAAATAACAGTATTAACTATTTAACACAAATGTAATAATTTAGAAAATTTTAAAATATTTTATAACAGAACAGGTTTAAATTTGTAATGAAGAAAATTTATTTAAATATGAGCACATTCAAAGCACTCAGTTTTAACTACACATTTTTTATTAAAAATTTAAACCTGTTGTGTTGTTAAATATTTTAACATTTTCTAAATCATTACAATTATTAAAGAAAAACAGGTTGAAAAAAAATATCTAGAATTATTTAAACAATTTTATATATATAAATAAAATTTCTGTTAATTTAATCAAAATTGCAATTATAATAAAAATAATACATTTAATGGTAATAAACTATTAAAAAGTCTTTAAATCTGCAGAAGTACTTTTGGTTAATTACTTAAACCTTTCTCAACTGCTATTAAAGTAAAAAAAAAAAAACCAAAGCAGAAGCAAACATCATAAATTCAAATCCCATGAATTCCATATTTTAATGTTAGCAACTTGTCTATTAATTAAATGCATTTTATTCCTATTTATAAAAATTACATCCTTAATTTTTCTTTCATTATTGTTTCTCTCTTCATGAAGAATTTTTACACTTTCAAAATCAAATTTATATTTACATGTTTTTCATGATCAAAGAAAACTGAAGCAGTCATTAAATCACAATTGTTCTTACTTTGATCTCCTTTTTTAATGCAAATGTATTTGGAAGTAAAAGTGCTCTTGCAAAAAGTGATTTGGCTATGGAGAAAATTGGGCTGGATATTAATGTGATGATGTTTTAAAATATCTATCAGTATGCATAGATTTTGTAGGTATAGAGGATGATATAGTATTATTGTTTGTTTTAAAAAATAAGAATATCAAGGAAAAATCTATTTTCATAGTGAATTTAATTTGTGAATGAAGGTTATTAGCATGAATAAAGAATTATAAAATATTACTATATAGTTTTACTTAAAGTGCTATTTTATAGAAACTTCAGTAAATTAATTTTATTATATTAAGCATTGTTGTCATTCTGATCCTCATTCCAAAAATCTACTTAAAAAATATACTTATAAACCCCATAGGATTTGGAGTTATTAAACAAAGACCACCAATTCTTAGCTGACAAGGTGGTTATTTGCTATCACTAATTTTTCTTGCTCATTTAATCTACTAGAAGTATAAATATTTAGATTAATTTTCACCATGTTATCTTTTAAATATTTTAAATTGAATAAATTTGGAGATATTACTATTAATTTTATGGTTGTCCTCATCTGATTCATTGACCTGCTTAGCATCATCCTCTAATAAATGAAGTGTCATTTCATTAACATTACCTTCCAAATAATTATCTTTAAAACACAATTCATCTTTTATATGAGTGGGTTTATATTGAATATCTTGATAATTATCTCTTGTTTAATATTAATAGCTTTCCTTTCTGCTAATGTACTCACTATTATTAATATTTTACTATTTATACTTTTTTTTGTTCCTTTAATTATTTTACTATTTATACTTTTTTTTGTTCCTTTAATTATTGTATATATATATATTGTCATTCTTTATATATATACATATTACAAATTGATGTCTGTATTTCTTCAAAATAATATGTAAATTTATAAACAAATATTAGAAAATACAGTACTTAAAAGTTTATAAAAAGAAAAAAATATAAACATCACGTAGGAGCGCTTTCAACTATCCTAGTAGTTTTTATCAACTAATGCTTTGATAGGTCAACTTTCCCATACTTCTGTGATCTTAACATTTGCTGCCTGCTTAGTGATTAAATCTTGCATGTATTTATATATTAACATAGCTTCCTTAATTTTTTATTCTTATTATTTCTTTCAATTTCCAATATTTTTACATTATTGCAATTAAAATCAAAACCATATATACATGATTTATTATGGTCATAAAAACCGGAAGCTCATATATTTTCTAATATTTGTTTATAAATTTATATATATATGAAAGAATCATTGCTTAATAGTTTTTACAACTATCTGTCATATGGCATTAAAATTTTAATCTGGTCCAAATAAATTGAAAACTTTTATTCAAATTTTTTTTTTATGTAATCAGATCATATACAATGCATCATCCGACATTGCTTTGTAAATGAGAATTATAGTTATTATTATCAAGGGATTAAATCAATGGATAGAAAAATATTCTAACTCTTAATCACTTAGGAATTTGTAACATATTCTAACTCTTAATCACTTAGGAATTTGTAACTCTAGAGATTAATGAGTTTTTCTTCAGCCTTCCGTTATTTAAAAAGTGCTGTATTTACTATATACACATACACACATAACAAATGAAGGTTTATTTGGTGGAACCTATATAAGAAAGCATGAAAAAAATTACAAATAAAAATAGCCAATGCAATATTTTTCTGATAACAAAAAAGATCTGATGCTCTCCATTAGGTCTTATATTAACAACTTGTGAAAATGAAATTAATTTAATTGTAAATATTTATGCCTGTAATGTAAATTTAGAATCACTGACCCATTAACTACTTAGTTTTAATAATCTTAGTAAGGATCAAATCATTACTTTAATTAGATTAATGCTTGCATTTTTAAATACTTAGAATAGATTAAAGCTCATATGATTGAATGTAAGTAAAAAGCTTATAAAATTTTTACAAGTGTTATCACTCAAGATTACTAATTTTCTGCCAAAAAAAAGTTCATATTCTGTTAGTCATTAAATCTTACTTATTAAATAAAGTAATATCAAATTTATAATTTACAGTTAATGAGAGGTACTTGAAAATCTGAGTTGAAATCCCCTATACTTACAATTAACATTCCAGGTTTGTGAAGAGTGCCTTGGTTTCAAATTTACAGTTATGTATATTTGAAATTTAATTAGTTTAATTCTCACAAATTCTTGATATCTGAATTTATTATTCTGCATAGACATAATAGCTGTCAGAAGAAGATTTTTTTATTGATGTAAAAATAACAACACAATCAGACTAATCAAAAATAATAAACTCTAAAGACAAACAATGGTTTCACTACAGACTTCTGAAGTATAAAGAACTACAAAATAACAACTCATCAAAATGTAAACATTAAGACTAAGCTAGTCATCACAAAAACATAAAGATTTCTTTACACATGAGAAGCTGTCTGCTTGTAGCAGTGAAGCCATTGGTCGTACTTTAGACTTTATTTTTTTGGCTAGTGATTAAGTTGTGAATTTGGGGTAATTTTGATTATATATATAGTGTCAACAAATGATAATACATTTTTAATGTTAAAAGATACTGCTAATAGAGATAAATTTTTAATCTATCAGAAATCTATTTCTAAATATTATTATTAAATCTGATATATATATAGTATACGAACTTGGATGGGCTGCTCACCAACACGCATAAGCCTTCTTGGTGAGTTTATTGGCTTTTTACCTCCGAGTTTAAAAATATTTTTTCCAATATATACAATTATGACAGACAAAAATAAATCATGGCCCTTATTCCCAGGATGCTGTAAAGTCACCAACCAAGGCAGTGGTTGGTGGCCGAAGGCTGAGGGTGGTAAGAATCCCCTGATTGTTGACTCAGACTGCTGTTTGATGACAACTTTTTATTTAGATACTTACAACTGCAGATCACTTTCAAGTGAAGGAAGATTGCAAGAGTTAGAAGAAGAACTGTCTTATATTAAATGGGACATTATTGGACTTTGTGAAGTTAGAACAAAAGGTGAAGAAACAATTGATTTAAAAAGTGGTCATATACTCTATTATAAAGGCACATATATTAGAAATACAAGTGGAGTAGGATTCATTATAAATAAAAAATGGAAGAATAACATTGTGAAGATTGATGGTGTATTGGACAAAGTAGCAAGATTAGTTTTACAACTTAATAGCAGTTACCAATAGCAGATAATTCAGGTTTATGCCCCAACAAGTTTTCATAGTGATGAAGTAGTAGAAGATTTTTATATGGATGTACAAAAGGCTTTTGATCAGAGTAAACAACATTTTAAAATTGTTATGGGAGACTTTAATGCTAGAATTGGTAAACAAATGAAAAATGAAAGATGTAGGTAATTTTGGTTATGGTAATAGAAATGAGAGAGGACATAGACATGTGGAGTTTGCAGAAAAAGAAAAACTTTATATTATGAATTCTATTTTTGAGAAAAATGTTAAAAGGGAATTGACATGGAAGCATCCAAATGAAGGTACAGCAGAATTGGATTATATTTTGTTTAACAGAAAATACATATTTCAAGATTGTAATGTTCTTAATAAATTTAACACCGGAAGTGATCATCGATTAGTAAGATGTAAGATACATGTTAATGCAAAAGTAGAGAGACAAAAATTATTAAGAAAAACAATATTTACAGTTGATATACCTAATCTTCAGAAACATTCTAATGAATTTAAATTAAAACTTACAAATTGGTTTCAAGTATTAGTAGATTTTGAACATGATTCAGATTTGAATGACATTAACAGGAAAATAACTGATACACTTTTAAAAACTGCAACAAAGATAGCTGGTAGAAAAAAGCAGCAATTGATCAATAAAATTTTTACTGAGACTAGAGGATTTATGAAGAAAAGAAGGAATATGAGGATATACAACAATGATGTATTAAAAACGATGGAATATCTCATATTTTGTAAAATGGTGCAGAAAAGAGTTGAAAATGATATAAGAAAGTATAATTGTGAACTAGCAAGGAAAGCTGTAGAAGAGAATAAAAGTCTAAAAAGTGTAAAACAACATTTTGGTATTGGTAGGAAATTTATATCTGCAATAAGAAAAAAAGATGGCATTATTACTAAAAAGAGACATGACATCATAAAATATGTAGAAGATTTCTATCAAGAATTATATAGTAATAAAGAACAAGTGCTTCCTATATCTATTATATCTTCTGAATTGCCCAGAATTTTGAATGAGGAAGTGAGACATGCAAATAAATTTATGAAGAAAGGGAAGGCACCAGGTAATAATGGAATTATAATTGATATATTAAAAGAAGCAGGTGAAGAAATATAATTTTTTTTAGCAAAGTTATATACCAAATGTCTAAATGATAAAGATGTACAGATGATTGGAAGAATGTAGTATTAATATTTAAAAAGATGATAAAGAAGATATTAGAAATTACAGACCTATCAGTTTTTTATCAGTTTTATACAAAATTTTTACTAAGATAATTACAATTCATCTATAGAAAACACTGGATTTCCACCAACCAAGAGAACAAGCTGGATTCAAAAGTGGTTTTAGTACAGTTGATCATATCCAGGTATTGAGAGAAGTTATAGAAAAGACAAATGAATATGAGTTGCCATTATGCTTAGGATTTGTAGATTATGAAAAGGCATTTGATTCTATAAACATTTCTTCAGTGATTAAAGCATTGTATCATCAAGGTGTAGATTCAGGATATTATCATATTTTAAAAAAATATTTATAAAAATGCAACAGCAAAAATTAGATTACATAATGATAGTAGGGAAATCAATGTTGAAAAGGGTGTAAGACAGGGTGACTCCATATCTCCAAAACTTTTTACAGCAGTGCTGCAAGAAGTATTTTGTGGATTAAAATGGGAAGTTAAAGGAGTGAAAGTAAATGGAGATTATTTAAGTCATTTAGATTTTGCAGATGATGTAGTTGTTTTTGCAAATAATGCTTTAGCGTTACAGAAAATGTTGCAGGAGTTATCAGATGAAAGTAGAAAAGTAGGACTAAAGATAAATGTTAAAAAGACTAAAGTAATGTTTAATATATTTTCTCAAAATATGAAAATAAAGATTGATTATGGTAGAAATAACTTGATACTAAAAGGAAATATGCCTATGTGTTTGAAAAGAAAGTTTTTTAATAAATGTGCTTTACCAGTTCTTACTTATGGATCTGAGACTTGTACACTTAAGAGAAGAGCAATACAGAGACTTCAGACCACTAAAGAAGTATGGAGAGATGCATGTTGGGACAACTTGAAGAGATAGAAAATGCAATGTATGGGTAAGAGAACAAACATATGTTACTGACCTCATTGAAAAAATTAAAAGACTGAAGTGGAGTTGGGCTGGACATATTGCTAGAAGAGATGCTAATAGATGGACAATTGAAATTTCAAACCGGATTCCAAGAGATTGTAAAAGATCCAGAAAAAGACCACATGTGAGATGGATGAAATAAGAAAGTGTGCAGGAGTGATGTGGAGAAGAGAAGCTAAAGATGGGAAAAGATGATTGAACTTGGAGAGACCTTCATCCTGCAGTGGATTGATAATGGTTGATGATATATATATATATATATATATATATATATTGCGATATCTACATAAATGTAGGCTCGCATGTATTATTGATTCTCAATAATATTAATAAAGAGAAGGGTTTCGTTAAAAGAAATAGAAAAAAAAAAGAAAGAAAAAATTTAGTTAAAAGGATTCTAAAAACTATTTTAAAAGAAATTAGAAAAGCAAATAATGATGAAAGATTAGAAAGGAAAGGGGAGGGGTGAACTGAAGTCTTCTTTCTTTGTTAAATAAGAAAATCAGTAAAAAGAAGAAAGAATAATTATAATTGTGAAATTAAAAAGAAATTGAAAATTTCGAATAGATTGGACAAGATAAAGGAGAGAAAGGAATGTGAATTAGAACATTCAATATTTAAAGAATGAAAGAAATTAATTATAATTGTAAAATTAAATGAATTGAAAATTTAAATAGATTGGAAAGATAAAGTAATGAAAAGGATGGATATATATATATATATATATATGCACTTAGTGTGTAAATGACTCAATTGTCTTTGAGAGACTTAAAAGTAATTGCAGATTATTTCAGTTTTTGACATCTCAAGCCAATACTAAAGACGTTTTTACCTGTTTCTATCTGAAAAATAATATGATCATAAAAAAAAATCTTAATGCAAATTTCTGTAACTATAAGATTAAAAATAAATTACACTCGAAGTACTTGGGGATTAAATTAGAATGCATTCTTTCCTTTAAACTTCACCTTACAGATATAAAAAAATAAGTAATGAATATTAATAATCATTAATTAAATATCTATTATAAAGTATGTACTCAAACGTATTTCATTTTCCACATGTAATATATTTTTTTAAAGGTATATTTAAAACTTCCACTTTGAAACCATGGTCACAAAATAGTCATTTTATGCTAAAACTGCAATTATACAGTGGCACAGAACTTCATATCTCTCTTACTCATGTTTTTTTCATATTCCAAACAGAGTTTAATTAATGAATTTGATTAGTACGTTCTTTCATTAGATATTTATTTTGTGCGATGAACAATGTCGCTTTAATTTTACGCTTTCTATCATTTCTTTTATTGCATATCATTTTAATAATACTGCTAGTTAACAGTAGTCAAATTACCAAAAAGTGGATTTCTTAGATTCTCAGCAGAGTAGCCATGATTATGATGCACATACATTGAAAATATACTCATTTAATCAGTTTCATTTAATATATTTAAACTCTGTATAATAACAGAGTATCAATAAATAGAGAGAGAGAGAGAGAGAGAGAGAGAGAGAGAGAGAGAGAGAGAGAGAGAGAGAGAGAGAGAGAGAGAGAGAGAGAGAGAGAAAGAAAGCAAAATGGAAAGAGAGAAACGTAGAAATTTTTTTAATAGATAATAAATATAATAATTAAATCTTCCAAAAATTATATATATGTACATATTTTACTAAATAAATTGATATCTTTGCATCTTTGAAGTCACAAAAAAACATAAAAAGAAAAATAACTAAAAAATGAGGAAAAGAAAACAGAACCAGAAATATATATATATATATTATAAACATTAAAAGCATAAAATATATATATATATATTATAAACATTAAAAGCATAAAGCTAAACTAGTCAATAAATAATAAATTATCTGGAATTCACAACTCAACCAGACTAGCCACTACTAAAGGTTTTACTGCTACAAGCAGACTACTTTATTATTAAAAATTTATGATTCTGAAGCAATTAACTTATTTAGAAATTCTTTTAATATTAAGGGTGTATGGGAGATAAGTGGAATTGTGGATAATATTTAGTTTAAATATGTTATTTTGTATTTCTTTATACTTGAGAAGTCTGCTTGTAGCAGTGATATGATTGGTAGAGTTTTAAAGTTTATTTTTGGCTAGTCTGGTTGAGTTGTGAATTTGAGGTAATATATATATATATATATATATTACCTCAAATTCATATAGAGATATATATATATATATATATATATATATATATATATATATATATATATATATATATATATCAAACTGATTCTGAGGATTACAAAAATATACTTTAGAGAAAAATAATTTTATTGTTCATTTATAATCATAAAGAAATTTTAAAACTATATTCAGGGTTTTGAAAGTGTATGTATTTGAAAAGTATTAAGACATTTTCTGGCAAGTTCATTATTTGATATATGATAACCGGTTTCTGAAATAATCTCTGAGCTTCATGTTGTTATGATTTGCAATTAAAAAGCTAGCTATTATATAACCATTAATACTGAATTTGACAAAATCTTATTAGAATGTTTTATGATTCTGATTTTCACTCATGTCTAAGACATAAACATATCAATATGAGCTTGTGAATATGAATTATCAAATACATTTTACACTGAATGACACAGAAAACAGATTTAAATCATTTAAAAATTATAACATAATTTTATATAAAAGCATTTATTTAAACAGTAATCAAAACAATATTAAATAAAAATAATTAGGATAAATTAAAAAAAGATTTGTTCTTTTGAAACTAAATATAATATAGTTTTTTAATTATGAATATATTTTTGTAATTTATATATATATATATATATATATATATATATATATATATATATATAAATATACAAAAATATATATATATATATATATATATATATATATATATATATTTCAGATTACTGTTATCCATTGTTAATTTTTATTAAAAAATAGGTTCAGATGAAAATAACTTTTATTACTTAAACAATCATTTTTTAAATTATATACATGTAATTTCAAAATTATTATGTTTTATTTTAATAAAATAACAAAATTAAGACTATTCAGTTAATTATTTATACATTTTTTTATATTCCTATTGTCGTTGTCAAAAACAACTAATGACCAGTAATATTTTTTATAATAATTAATCTGATGTCTATCAATGAAACGTAATTAAATCACATATAAATTGAAAATCTAACTGTAAAATTATTTTTTTATATATGTAGGCTTCAGTTTGAATAGAGTTTGTGGTAAATTAAAAAAAAAAACCAGCTTTTTTGCATATTTTTTATTAAATATTATTTTTAAAAGAACTAGTTTAATGAAATTATTTAAAAAAGAATAAATTATTATGTAAAATTAAAAAAAAAATCTTACAATAGAACTTTATTAGAATAACATAAAAAATATATTTTATTTTCTAATACTAATTTTAAATGTATGAAAAATTTATTTTTAATGCTATTCATATAATATATTCCCATTTTACAATTATAATTTTAAATTAATAAAAATATATTTAAATTAAATTATTGGTTATAGAAGTAAATTTAAAAACTAATGTTTATTTTTCTTTTAATGTAAAACAAAATAATTGCCAACATTTTCAAGATGATATTTTAACTTTAACACTTTATTTTTAAGTATTATTACCATTTATGGGGGAAAAATAGAATCACTACCATTTCCATGAAACCATTCAATACAAAATTGCTTAGTTCAGCTTTTGGTCAATATAATTAGCAATATATTATTATATAATGACAAATTGAGACATGAGTGTTGTTATGCACACTGGATTCTGATCTGGCATAATGTTTAATACAGGATATTCAAACTTGGTGATATTTTACAACCATTTATTTTATATATCTAAATATTCTTTCATCCATTTCATATTTTATAACATTGTTAATATTTGCATATTATATTTAAAATTTCCATTTATATTCACACATATGATGCTCATATTTTGGATCACCCATTTAATTTCATTCCAAGATCTCATTATTAGAAAAATTATAATATTAATAATATTAATATTAATTAGCATATTCATTCAATATACTAAATGATTACTAGAGTAAATAAAGAGATTTGAACTTAAAATTTTCAGTCTATATTTATCCCCCACTCCATTTCAAATGACTGACACACATGACTATATTGGATATCATTTATCTTTTTCACATGTGTGATTATGCACATTGATTGTTTAAAATTGAGTGAAAAATGATCAAAAATCCTAAGTTCAAATTCCTCTATTTAATATTAATGTTAATTTATAAATTACTAATAAATAGATATATATTTTTAAAACTAATTATAGAGAATATGAATCCATCAATGAAATTAAACTTGCATATTTAACATTGGATAATAAAGGGTGTAAATAAATATTAAAGTAAATAGTTACTTTTTTACTAACAAGCTACTCCCATAATTATTTTTCATTTATGTGAGTTTATTATTTCTAAGGTCAAGGTTTGTTAGAATAGAATAATAATAGATAATCATTGCATTATATCATTTTAATAATCTAAAATTTATTTCTTTATTAACTTATTTTTAAAATTTTATTCATAGAGAATTGATGTTATTATCTAGATAATTGTCAGGATAATATATCATTAGTTGTGATAATAAAACAAAACTTTTTGCACTAATTTTGTAATAGAATCATCGCATAGGTTACTTATAAAATATCTTTTGTTCACGTATTGATTCTATAATATTGAATTTATTATTTTTCTTTATTTATACCTACATAAATTTTTAAAATTATTATAAACAATGGTTTTGCTTTAATTTGGTTAATACCTTTTCTATATAAATATCGAGAACATTTATGTGAATATTACAATTACTCAGAAAAGAGAAAAAAAGATTTGCTATTGAGTTATTAAAAGAATAAGAATTAATTTATTTCTTCGTGCACTCTGACTTTCTAAGATTCCCAATGACTTTACTCTTTGGTGATGAATGTCACATCTGGATAAAAAATAATTGTGATCAGCATTCATGATATGGATCAAAAGTGATGATGATGACTACTTTTATACTGCTTGTTATGTATATCTTTTTTAGAATTAATGTAATCATTATTTATACCCACATAAAGCCCAATATGAGATTTCATAAATTCTTTAGGCCTAAAGAATGACAATTTTTAGGTCTAAATTTATATGTATAATTTTAATATTAAAACTTATAATTTAAAATAATAATTAATATTAAACAAAACTGAAATAGACAACTTAAAAATAAATAAGGATTGATTATTATTTTGAAACGAAAGCCTAGTTTGATGTGTTAAATAATTTTTAATTTGTTTTTAAGTTGGTATTTCATTTTTGTTTAATATTGATTATTACTTCAAATTATATAAAGAACAAGAATTTAAATTGGGAAACAACTAGAAGTAAGATAATTGTTTTGCTTAAAATATGGCAGTGCAATCCGTAGCACGCACTCATCTGTATAAAGAGAGATAGAGAGGGATCAAGATAAACAAATCTACATATTAATTCCGAAGATGGTCAGAAAATTTTTTTCATTCAAAGGAAAAAAAAGTGCACTTTGTTTAATATACATATTTTATGATTATTTATAAATAATGTTTTTTTCTTCTTTATAACAGTTTATATATATTTAAAAAAGTGCGGTCATTTGCTTGATAGATGTGTTGACTAACAAAACAATTTTTTTTTATATCCCAGCAGAAAATTAATCCAGAAATATATATATAAAGAAAAATATATTTCATTAAAGTTTTATTGGCTGATTAAAATCAGTACGAATTATTATAAATTCATTTTAAGATTTATTGTTAGTATTATCCATCAAAATAATATATTGCAATTAAAAGTCACTTATTTGAAAAAATATTATTTTAAAGTTTTTTTTTAACGTTAATTAAATATAATTAAACAGTATTTATATATTGGATTAGTACCGAAAATCTAGTTGAAAGGTTAAAAGTGTATTAAAAAAATAATTATTTTTTCTTTAAAAAAATACATTCAGTAATTAGGAATAACATATTGGTTAGTATAATATTTGAAAAGATAATTATATCTCAAGTTTTCCCGGTTTAAGCAATGACAACGTCTTTAGATTTATTGATTTTCCTAGTGCCATTTGGTGTAGAAATGAAGCATTGATGAGGTTAACATGATAATCTAATCAACTAGGGTTTTCTATCAAAGGCAATAACTATTAAAAATTTTATATATTTCCTGTAAAAATTCCTGTGATTGTTCCGCTTTTACTGACAAAAGGGAGTATGTTAATTTTAGAGTCATCTTAAATTCAGCATTAACTATTCTAAAAGTTCAATTAACATTTTATGTATCACTGATCAGTCTAGAAATATCTAAAATAGAAGAGAATAATATTAGTGAAGCTGTTATCCTATTTACTAGCATGAGTATAACAATACAACTAAAAGATTAAACAAATACATAACCATAAGTAAAATGCCATCATTGAAAGGCTTCAGACAATTATTAAACAAAGTTTGCAATATATTTTAATTCATAATTAAAATTATTATTTCACAGTAGTTTAATTAGATACAAAATTAAATTAACTTTTATTTAATCAATCTAAATTTTTAAAAAAAGTGAGATTACTAAACAATAGTAATAAATTTTCTGCTAAAAACAAAAACAAAACATTATAATTTTCCAATTCTTTATGATTTTAATTAGTAATTAAATGGATTGTATTTTTACAAAATTTATTTAGTTGTTTTTAATAATTTATTTTTATTTTTTGAGAAAGTTCTATTTGCATTTTAAATACTTAATATATTATAAATGATTTATTTTTCTAAATTGAATATATCAACTGTGCAGAAAGTAATATATATATTGCAATGGAAGAAAGATCTTTGAGATTCGCATATACTGACCCCGGGGCGCCACTAGTCCAAAAATAGGAACTAGACATTTATTTTAGGGTGGACAGGATATGCGAATCAAAAGGCACCGAACTACACTCAGGGAGGAACAAGATATCTTAAATATTATTTAGACAGTTGAGAAATCAAAGCACAAAGACAAACATCAGCCAAATTAAGTTTAAACAATTTATTAATTTTATTAAAAGTTGTGCAATAGAGTGAAGACATCTAGCCATGAATACAAAAGTGGCTTATAGTAACATACGCGTATTTACCAGAGAGTGCACAAGAGTACGACAAACATAAAGGCATTAAACATTTTGGCAGCAAAATTCTCTCACTTAAAATATAAGAAATGGTTAGGATAATATCTTCTTGCTGGCCAGTTGTAAAATTACAAAAACAAACAACAACTCTAGCTTCCTAAATCAGAGATAATAAAACAGTTACTGTCCCACTGGAAATCAATGAAACCAGTGCGAACATTCGAGTAGTAATGTTCTAACGTCTGTCATTAAAACACTGCAGGACTGCTGCGCATAATACTACATTCAAAGTAAATGTGGTTGATGTCCCCTACAAGACAGCAACATATATTTGATTACAATCTTACATAATCCAGAAAGAAATAGACTATTTTCAGACAACCTGAAGAAATAACTTGACAAATAGCCAGCAAAAATATTTTGTTGTTTGCACAAACAGTAGAAACGAAACATGCTTAAAGATTCTTTATTTTACAACTAAGGGCAGGTGAATAAATAAAGACTACAAAAACTGCCAATGCGTTTTGTAATAGTTATCAAAATAATCAGGTATATATTAAACATATAAAATACAATCTCCTAATGCACCCTCTGATAAACGAAAATTGCAAACAAACTTGGAATCTTAAAACTAAGATTCCAAGACACACTTTAAATACTAGAAAAGAGTACATACAGATAATAAATAATTAAAAAAAACAATCAATACCATTTTAAAACATATTTATCATTAGATTGAGTGGGGATTTAATTAAACACAATTTATTTACCCTGGCTAGAATAGGAAAAAGTTTAGCTTACGGTAAGGCAGAGTTCTAGTGATTTAGTGATGAGTGTGCTCTTTTGATAATAGTTCATCCTTCAGGTTCTTTGACAGTGGCAAGGTAGAGGCAGTGTTTATTTTAGAGGTTCATGGCATGACTGAAGGAGAGCTGGTAGGCATAGGTCCTTCCTTTGTTTAAATTAGCCAGACATTCTAATGATGGCAAAACTCATAGTGGTGGATTTTGACATCTTGCACATCAACAAAGTTTGTCAATAATTATTTAAGTTTTTAGTAGGAATTAAACATCCCAACAGCTACTCACAATGGTATCTCTTTGCAGGCCATAATCCAAGTGTGTATCTAATAATGAATCTCTTCTCCTAAAATTGGTGGGCTATCCTTGCCTCGCTACATTTTCCACACAAAACTTTCATTAGTGTCCATTCTATATTCCAGGCAGGGCAAATACTAATTTCCTGCTCAATCTAATTTAAGACTTCCAACCAGGGATAATTGAAACAAAAATGACAAATACAAAACTAAATCTCCGCTTTTTAGAATTAACTTTAAAAATAATTACAATAAAAGCAACAGGAATATATAATTAGCAAGCTTTCCTGTTTTTAATCAAATTGATTAAAACAGACGGTGAAAGTAAACTATTTTACAATCAATTTTATAAACACTAAATAATCTATTTTAAAATATAAATGTGTATGTGTTTTAAATAATAATAAAAATTTTAGCATTAGACATTTAATGAAAATGAAGTTGTTTTCCCATTTTAATTTTAGTAATAAAACCATTGAATCGGAAATCAATCCGGCTCAATATATATATATATATATATATATATATATATATATATATATATATATGTTGTAAGGGTGTAGAAGAAGGGGTAAAATGGGGTCACATTGGACATTTGAAATCATTATCATCTCCAAATATTATAAATATAAAAAAAGCATGAAGGCAGCAGACCCATGATCATTATCCACAATAAATAAAGAACAAATATTTAGAAGAGGTATAATCAATAATACATAACTAGTTATACTACCAAGTTATAACTTATAAGTTACTCAGAATTATACATAAACAATTACACTAATAATAATCAACTCATCAATCACAGTCACTCTTGTGACTAAATCTAAAAAAGGTATATTATAAACAGTGCCATCCTTAGGGAATGATATACAATAATTATTAGGATGCATATCTCTAAGTGTAATTTATTTGTCATAAAATAAATAATAATGTTGGGGTACTGGTATATGCTCATCATTATCAACAACAATGCTCTAATTATTTGGTTACATTAATGTACAGTTCAACTATAAACTAATTTTTTTCTAAAAAAAACAATATGCAGTTAATGGACTTTAAATGTGATATCTTTGTGCTGAATTCTCTGGATATCCAAACATAAACATAAACTCTCACATATAAATAACTCAACTATTATTGCTCTCTAAATCTAGCTTAATATCACATAACTTTAAAAACTATGACTGTATACAAACAAAAGTTAAAATTTATAGGCTTACTCTACTATACATGAATATGTTTTATTGGAATAATTTTAAAATCTCTAACACACTGCTATAAGGAAATTTAGTCTCACACACTGTTCATTCTTAGAACAGATAGCTGGAGGAATAAGACTTTAACACTATTATTTTTAAACAATTATCTAATAAACTAACTGATTAATAATAACAAAAAAATAAAAATTATTCAAATTTAAATACATTTTTAAAAAAAATATAATTTCTTACAGCAAATCTAATTAACATAAGTTTTTATTCATTAATTTAAACAACTTTTACTCTTTTTGAGTTATTACCTTTTCAATATCTAAAATTGAAAAACAACTTTTTATAATAAGAGATAAAAAAATATAAAAATCCCTTTTTATAATTTTGGAGTAAAAATAATATAAAGAAAAAAAATGTTTCCAAAAAAATGTTAAATTAATAAAATTATTCATTATTACCAGTCATTACTTTTATTTTTTTTTAATCAATAAATGTAGATATAATGTGCACATAATATACCTTTACCATGGTTTTGTTTTTATTTTTATTCACTCTTTATCAGTTGCAATTTTCAGCTTTTTTTCTTGCTTCCATTGTTAAGTAATTCTTTTTTTCTTGTAGGTTTATAAAAGTTATCCATTAACACATATTTTTAGAGTAATATAAATTTCTCCAATTTTTGCAATAGAATATTTTTAGTTTTTATACAGAATGAATTTATCCATTTTTTAAAACAAATCTAATAATTTTCCAGGTCAGGCTAAAATACAAAACAGACATTCATTCTTTTGGATGGAGATGATATTTATTGTAGGCTACTTCAGAGGTATTCTTCTCTTTTATATATTTTTCTGATAAAAGTTACATGGTGAGCTTTGGATGATGCTTAGCATATGGTATTTATTAATTACAGTTTAGAAATAATAGTTTGATTTCCACAGCAAAACTTTTGCTTTTGTCTTCTTGAACAATTGAATCAGAAATACATGTTCTTCACACAACATTTAGGTCTACTGATTTATCCAATATCCAATAATACTTTTTGGAACAACCCAGTTTTCATCCAATGATAATGTTGTCTCACACATGACAAAATTTAATCCTAATCAATTGTATTTCTTTTTACAAAAGGCTATTTACTTTCTTCAAAATTAAAATTGCAAAACAACATGTTATAGATGAAATGAAATTTTTTTAAATTCTAATGATAGGAAAAAAATTCTATGTAGTTATTTTTTCCTTATGCTAAAAATGAGATAATATCTTAATTAACTTTGATTTGGAAAACATTGCTTATTATTTTGGAGAAAGCTAAAGAGAGAAAAAAGAATTAAATTAAACAAAATTTAACAAAAAATATTGATAGTTTATTATTATTATTTTTTCTATCCTTTTAAAACTTTATTTATTTATCTCTCTTATTATTATATTATAACAGTTAAATTACAACTTTTCAATAACTTTCTAAAGAGACAATTTTTTTTCTCTTAGTACTTTTGTTTTAAAGTTAAAACTGGTAAATAATAAAAATTACTGAAGAGAGAGAATAAAAAAATATTTGTTTATTATTTTTCTCTCTTTTTATATATATATATATATATATATATATATATATATATATACTATATATATATATATATATATATATATATATATATATATATATATATATATATATATATATATGAAAAGAAATGTTTATAAACAGATAGATTTTAAAATGTACCTTAATTTATTATGTATACATTTTTGTGAAATATAATTTAATATTTTAGTACAATTTAAATATTTTGTTATCACACACAATATATATCTATATTATCATGTGGGTTATTTATTATTAAAAGATAAATAAATTACTACTGTATGTTTAAATTAGACCCAAAGACTTATGTTTTGAATAAAGTATTGGAAATGATTATTGATTAGTGTTAAACTGAAAGCCGATATAAAATATATGTCATTATTTAGATTTATGTAACCAGTTATGGGTTTTATGGTAATATTAGAATCAATTTTAAAACAATTAAAATTCTAATTAAAAAAACATTAAAAAATAACTTATAATGTTAATAAAAATTAAAATATAAGGATTTATAACATTAATAAGAATAAAGAAAACAGGATAAGAAAATATTAATTGCCAGTTAAAATTGAAAATAGTAAACTATAATACAATTATAATACATTTCTTATTTTAAAAAAATCAAAAAGGTAATCTACATTTGAAATTTTTTTATTATATTATTTCAATAAAAATTTACAAACAATGTTATGTTATCTTTCTTTTTTATTTAATTCAGTACAAAGTAGTTATTGTATAATTTAAATAAAATTAAAATATCATAAATAAATACTGAAATGCCAAATTTAAAATTAGAAAAGAAATAATACGGATTTTCATTTTGATGCCAACCACAATCTAATAAGCAATTTACAAATTATTAAAATTACATTATAAATTGTAATGAAAAAAAATAATTTAAAACAAATTTAAATGAAAAAGACGAAATTATCATAGAATATGGAATGATAAAAAAATAAAAATGCTTAAAAGTAATATGTTTGTTAAACAGTAAAGGAAAAAGGAATACTTTAAACCCAAAATTAATCATGAACTTATAAAAATATATAAATTCAAAAAATTTCGACTGGAATAATGTATAGAAATATATATAGAAAAATTGTAAAAAGAAAATACATTTAACTTTAAAATGTAATGCAATTTAACAAATTGATTTAAAAAAAACTGTTCACATGAAAAGTTGTTCATAAAATATACAGATTTAAAAAAAATCAATAAATATTAAATTATTTGTATTAAAAAAAATCCATCTTCATGTTGTCTGAAATAAAATAAAATATATTGTTCATTAATAGAACAGGTGTTAAATGAAAAAGTGTAAAAAAAAAAAATCGTAAAAATTCAAGTTGATTTAAAAAGGTACAAATATTGGCTTTGAGAAAATTAACAATAATAGCAAAAATAATAATAATTTAGATGAATAATCAACAATTTTATGTTTCACTTCATATTAATGTAATAAAAGTAGACTTTAATGCAGTAAAAATGGAAAAAGTAAATTAAATTTATTTAATCATTAATGTTTAATCAGATATAATAAAATAAGTTAAAAGAGACAGTTGATAGGTAAGAAATATATCGACAAAATTTTATTATTTTAAAAATATCCTTTGATAAAAAATGTAGATAGTTTCCTAAATTTTTTGGAAAACTTATGGATTGGAAAAAATACATATTCTTTATAAGACAAAAAATATTTCCGAGATTATAGGATTGATTATGAAAGAATAGATACTGATAAAGATGAAATATGAATTGTTTATGTTTTCTTTCATTTAATATCTATTTAGAATAAATTTTAGTTGTTGTAGAGTTAGAAATATCAAAGGAGAGTAATAATATTTATATGGGAAAAGGTTAAACATAATTAAACCAATAAATCTTCACAGTAAAGTTAGTAATTCTGCAAGGCAAATTATTTTCAATGAAATTAAAATTTATTTACTTGTTATAAAATAATAATTAAACCACCATTTAAAAAGCATTACTTTGTAGATTGTGGAATTTGAAATATGAAAAAAACTAATTAAATAAATATAATAATGACATTTAGATAACAGAAGAATATTTTGATTATCATTTGAAAAATGAGGTAAGAAAACCGATGATGGCAAATTATAATACACTAATTCTATCGACTAAATTGAACTTGGAGAATTTTTTAACTTGATACTGTTAAATTAATTACTTGGAGACTTAAAAAATATTATAGATTCTTAGGGAATCCCTGGGTACTTTTGATAATGTACTGCTGGTATGTTAGATATACACTAATAAAAAGTTTAGAAAAGTTTTAGAAATACATATATTTGAAATAGATGTTAAAGTTACTTCTATTATTCCATTTTATAAATTTAGAGTTTAAAATATTGCAGTAATTATTTCTTATTTAAAGAATATTTAGAGAATTTATTGAATAATTTATATTCAGTAACTGATAAGTAGTTATCACATACTGATTTTAGATATTAAAAAAACAAAACAGCATCATAACTGAAAATAACTGAGGGGTAGCTATCTTAATCAATTACAAGAAAGACCCCCCTCCTACTAGTTTCAAAATTCTACAACTAGACTCAAATTGCCTAATTGATAACCTAAAATATAACCACTTTCAAATTATTCTAATCTACCTCTACTTTAAAAATAACCACAATCTAATCAAGAAAGTAATCACTGACATCAATTTAATCATTGCCTTAAACCCATTTCCAATCACTCTAATGGGTGATTTAAAAAATATATTCACCTCTTTAATCATATACTGATGAGTGAAGAGGGTTTCTTCTCCATAGGTACCTTCTCCTTCTACACTAAAAATGCTGTATCCTTGATTGACCTTGTCTACTAATCCTCGAGTATTCATTTCAAAATCAATGCAAAACTCTGATCAGTGATATTTTCTGACCACTTTGCCATTGAGATATCTCTTGAAACAAACATTGGACAACTGATATTAGAAGTGAATAATAACATGATTTGAATGTTACTAAAATAGACGACACCTGAATGGGACTTTTCCGAGGCCTACATTTTTATTAAAAAATTGATATCATAAAGTCACTGGTGGTGGAGGCATGGGTCACCTTCATTGGCATCCTACAATCCATAATAAATGAGGTTTTCCTTTAAAACAGGACATAATCACTTATTAGCTGACCTTGATACTATTGACCAAATCCTGAAAGAAATTCCACTTGATAATTAATTCATACATCTTGATCTTGCCCTGAAATGCCAATACAGGGATAAGCAGAGATTTCTAGCTGAATATATGTTCATCAAGTGGGCCAAGAAATTCCTGCCAGACCATCAATGCTGGTCCAAGAGCTACTTTCAATGGACACTGGTAGTGGGCAGCAGAAAACTTGTTCCACTGCCATTAGCAATAGATAATATTTTTGTGGGCTCAGAAATGATCTGTGCAATTAGAAAACACTTTAGGGCAACACTTCAATCTGATCAGACTGGGAATGTCAATAAATTATTCAGCTTGGATGAGAATCTGACCTATGATATCACTGAGGAAAATATCTGCATCAAGCTAAAAAGCCTCCCAGAGAGGGTGCATTCAGGAATACACAGCATGAAAACCATTAGAGAGGGTGCCAATATTCAAAGCCATGATAAACCACTTAACAGAGAGAAGTAGAAAGATTAACAACTTGTATCCAATATCTCTCATACATTTCCTAAAGAAAAGAATGGAAGATATAACTTGAATAATCTGAGGCCTATCTTAATGATTCCCCTTTTAATTAAAATCATAGAACAATTAATTAAGGATCAAATTCAAGAAAAAAATTATAAATACATTAAGGATCAAATTCAAGAAAAAAATTATAAATACATTTCTACTAACCAATATGCAAAAAAGGGGAGTCATCAATTAATGCCATTGACCAAATGAAACTTCTTATTGATATCATCAGAGCTCGGAGGATGTCAAAACTCATTGCCATCCAATTTGACATCTTGGCAGTGTTCGACTCAGTCAGGCTAGACATTCTGATTGACATTTTCAGAGAATATGGGGTGGCAAATGTTTATCTGAGGATGATTGAAAATCTATTAGCCAACATAATCATCCACATCACAATGCATGGAAAAATTGCACCTGAGTTTGAACCCTCCATCTCTAATCCTCAAGAATCTCCACTTAGCATGCTATATTTTATAGCCTATATCAGCCCACTATTGATTGAGATTGAGAGATCATTGCCTGGAGTGTTTGTACTTGCCATGGGAAGGGAGATTAAACATCTCGGTTATATGGATGACATTCTTTTGTCTGCCTTCTAAGAAATATATCACTAATCTTGAGCAGATACTAGCTTTATACTCAGACAAATACAAACTCAAATTCAATAAGAAAAAATCAGTTTCCTGGAGTTTGCTAACTGGGAGGGAAATTGCTTCAAATTTTACAGATGATCCACAGAAATTCCTAGGCTTTAATTTTTCAAAATCGAATAGTGCTATGAGAAGAGAAATTGAAAAATCTCTCTTAACAGATATTTGCCATACAACAACCTCCCTTTCTAAGATATATGTTTAACTTCATAGTAAGATAAGACTTTTAAACTCATTAATACCCAAAAATTAACTATTTTCTATCTGGTACCTGCTCCTCCAAAAAATTTATCAAATGAATAAACTCTCTGTGCACAAAATTATTCTGGGGCTGAAAGGTTGCTGCCATCAGCCTTCAAGAACTTCAAATGCCTAGAAGGCTCATTGGTCTTTCACTCCATTGTATCAAAACCATAATATTCCAGAGAGACTATAACCTTCTGTTCTGGCTTCAAAATAAATACTCACCTATATCATATCAAGAAGTTGTTACACCAAGAGTAGACTACCACACATTAATAATAGATGGTGGAATTCGATATTTGATAATATTCAGAAAGTTGATCTAAATGAAAATTAAATTATATCAAAAATTAAATACTGGAATGCACATAAAATAATACATGGGAAAAATAACATAAACAAAGAGTCTCTTGGGATTACCAATCAGCAACTTATTTCAAGATCAAAATTCTGATTCACTGAGGCAAAATGTCAAGATTTCTTAATGAAAATCTACCTGGACTTTCCTCCTATGAACTCATTTTTGGAATACAGGAGAAATTTCAGGAAGATCAATCCTGTGTGCTGGATGTGTGAGAGAGAGGAGGAATCAATTGACCACATTTTTCTTAGATCTTCTAGTATGTTCAAATACAGATCGATAACTCATGAATGGTACAGCAATACAAATGGAAACTATAAATCAAATAAAAACTATATAGGTCAAGATATATTTACAGACATAAGACTGGCAAATTTTATGAATTATGCCCTGTGGTGTGTCAGATGTAGACTAATGATTGAAGGAATGAAAGATCCACTTGCTACTAAATTTAAGAAGGTCATAGAGAAAATCATGAAGAAGGGCTGACTAATTGCTCTATGCTATATCACAAGAGCAACATAAAAGAAGGTTGGATCTACTTTGCTTCAAATAGATATGTAATTGATGTAATTTTTGTATTTGTAACATTCAATATAGCAATTGAATAAATTTTTTCTTTTTTTTAAAAAAAAACAAACAAACTGAAAACATGACTTATATCAAGCTGTTATTCATTTTATTGAATTATTTAATTTAGTTGTTGCAAAAGATCTTGACAGTATTTGTAAAGAATACCAGTGTTATTTATTCATATTATATATTTAATACATAAAAATATAAAAGAACAATTGGTAAAATCTAATGCATTTAAAATGATAATTGTCATTAAACATACAATTGTGGTCAAATAGATTTGAGTATTACAATTTTTGAAATAATTTAGAGGCAAGTCCATAAAACTGGAGTGAAGATGAGATCTAAATTTGATTGTAGAATTTTATTAATTTAAACCAATTATTTGAAAATTGTATTTTTTTTAGTTCTACTTACAACATGTAATCATTAATAAAAAAATCTCAGGTGTAACTTTTGTGTTAAATCGTTATCCTAGATGACAATATGGATTGCTATAAATATTTTAGCTTTTTAAATATAATGGTGCTGAGGTAATATATTTATAATGTAGTTCATTAGTATTATGTAATAAACTTAAATTAAATAATTTGAGTGTTATTCTATAAGTTTGTTCTTTGGAAATTAAACATGACCATTTTACCAATATAAAAATAAGATATTGAGAAATTTTTATTTAAGAATGTTTACAATATTCTAAAATTATAAGAGTATTGAAATAATAAAATATAACGACTACTTTAACTTTAAATATAAAACTGATGTTTTTTCAAATTTACTATATAGTAATCCATGGCCAACTTATCAACATAACATGAAGCCATTTAAATTTGATTTATTTAAAAATATGACTATAAAATGATAAGATGAATTGATATGATATTTAGATCAATGTGGCAGTAGTACTGATTTTAAAGTTGTAACACAAATTTCTTTATTGAATTGGCAGTGAAAAGAGGAATAGACCTTCTAAATAACTTTATGGTGAAATCTGTTGTATTTTCTGTGGGAATAAGATATCATGACATGCTTAAAAATATTTTAAAGGCTTGAAAAATATGTAATATTAATCGCTTTTTTTGAAATAATATGTATTAGGATAAATATAACAGAGATTGCAGTTTAGCAAAATATTGAGATTTTTTGTTATGAAAGTTTGCAACTGCGTAGGTTAAAAAAAAAGCGCCGCAAAAGGCTAAATAAGACAATCTCACATCTGTCCTCTTTTTGATGTCGGGAGTTAGAATAATAATAATAAAAAACTTTTACATATTTCTTCTGCAATAATAAAAATACATTTCCAAAAAGAATTCGTATAGAAAGAGTAAAGAGGAAAATATTATGTTCCAAGATTGCCAATTATTTCTACTTTAATATATAATTAATCGTTTTAATAAATTAAATGATATTGACGAATTGAAATGGACTACTACTTGCTGAAAATAGTAATCATAAAATAAAATATTTTGATTTAACTTTATGGAGAGAATATAATATAATCAATTATAAAATATTTACAAAACCGTTCTCAATTAGATATCTACATCCCAAATCAAATGTTTCCTTTATGTACAAATTAGCTGGATTTAGAACATTTTTGTTTAGAAATAATATTTTATGCTAATTTAAAAGTGGAAATTATACAATATTGATATAAAAGTTAATGGTTTATTGAATGTAGGATATTTTAGGAAAGATATTTTATTTACATTATATAAATTTACATATAGATAGAAAAAGAAAAATAATGAAAATTTGGATTTCATTACCATATATAAATAATAATATGTATAGTTGAATTACAACATTAGTTTCTTCTTATTTTAATGTTGCATTTGATGTAGAATAATATAGTTGGAGATTAATCACTAAGAAAAGGATATTATTGATAATATCAATAAATGTAATATTATTTATAAAATAGTGCATCGTTGTGGATCCAGTTACATTGGTGAGATAAAATGTGCATTGAAAATAAAATTCATGAACATAAACTTTTATCTAATAACATGCATTATTAGTGGATACATTTAAATCTATATTTGCTGAACATTCAGTTATTTGTAATGGAGAGTTTTGCTTTGATAATATTTTTATTTTATATGTGGAAAATGATTTCAAGAAAAAAAATCCAAGTCACATTTTATAAATATGAAAGAGAATGTATTAAATAAGCTGTATAATTACATGAATATATATATATAAATTATAGAAAGTTGGCCATTCATGCAGAGACTTTAGACTTTAGAGCTGGGTGACTTTAATGAGATTTCTTTGTTTAAATATTAACGGTTAAATGCTACTCAGGATGACGTATACTGGCTATAGAAATTATTTAATTTTTATATATTAATATATTGAATATTGTAATTTATTCCCGAGTTTTTAATATATATTATGTGTATTATTTTGTTATATATATATAAATTTAATTGCTTCAACTAAAGTTTTCAATTTTGCTTTTCTTATTAGTAGGATTCGTATACTTTTTTCTCTAGTGTATTTCAGATTATTTATATATACTTTTATTTTTAAATTTGAATTATAGGTTTTTTTAATCCAACAAATATAAATTAAATATTTAATTATAAACATATATGGAGCAAAAAAAATTTAAACACAGAAAATATTATAGAAAGAAAGTATTAAAAAGAAAAAAAATACAAATAATATAATGTAATAGAAAATAATGTAAAACTATAATGCAATAGTAATAATAATAAAATTGTAATAAAATCAATAATGCAATAAAAATTAAATTAAAATGTTTAAATAATAAATATAAAAACAAATAGCGAAAACAAAATAAACAATATAATATTATATTAAGATAAATAATAATCATTTATTATGATAAAAATAATAGCAATAAACAAAAGAAAACAAAATATAATAAATATATTTCCTAATAAATTCTTAAACTGAGTTAAAGTTCATATAACGAATGTAACATTAAAATACAAGTATAATGTATATACTTAACGTAAATATAATTAAAGGGGATTTGAAGCCAGACTTTCAAGCTTACTACTGCCGTCCACTCTATCAATATAATCGATAGACATGACCACATACACGTGAAAAAGGTAATAATTTACAATATATGTATCTCAATCTGAATCAGCAATCGTGATCCGGATTGTTATCACACACCCACATATATAATCAGTACTTTGTTTATATTATGCAAATCTACGCGTTTAATGCACAGGCTTCAACCTTCTCTACTCTCCAACTCTTCATCCATCCATATCATTAAAAATGTGTGATGGACTGTTTAAAGCCTTAATGATACCAATATTATAGTCATAACCATGTTGATCTTAAGTCAATCTGACCCATCATATCTAGGACCATGATATGCCCATTTAAGTACACAGAAGAGTGTATTATCGCAATACAAATTATAATGTATATATTTAACCTAAATGTTACAGTCTTCTACTCTATTCAGTATAACCAATGCACATGACCACATACATGTGAAAAAGATAAATGAACTCCAATATACATATTTAATGCTGAACCAGTACTCATCTCCAGATCATCATCTCTCTCTCTCTCTCACACACACACACACACACACACACATATATATATATATATATATATATATGTATAATCAGTGCTGGATTTATGTTAAGATAACAAATCAAAAATTTGACCATTCCATCATCAGATTTTCAGGGACATGGACGGCAGAAGAGTTGGATAGTGAAGAGGATTGAAGCCTGTCCATTAAAATATGTAGATTTTCTATTTTAATATAATCTGAGCATTAATCACATATGTGAGTGTGAGATGAGGATCTGGACCAACTGATGAGTGCTAGTTCAGAATGAAATACATATATTGGAGATTATTTATCTTTTTCACATATATGTGGTCATGTGTATCAGTTTAATTAAATAGAATGGATACCTATAGGAAGCTTGAAACTCTATGTTCAAATGCCTTTTAATTACATCTATGTTACATACATACATTACACTTGTATTTCAAAATTACATATCAGCTTGTATTTTGCTGATCCTTCTTCTGTGTATTTAAATGGATATATTAAAGTCCTAAATATGAGGGATCAGTTTGACATAAAATCAACATGGGTATGACTATAACATTGGCATCATCAAGGTCTTTGAGCAATCCATCATCAGATTTTCAATGATATGGATGGCTGAGAAATTGGAGAGTGGAGAGGATTTGCTATCAATATAAATTAAGCACTCATTATATATACATGAGTGAGATGATGATCTGGACCAACTTTTGAATGCTGGTTCAGAATGAAATATGTATATTGGAGATCATTTATCTTCTTCAGATATATTTGGTCATGTGTATTAGATATATTGGATAGAATGGATGACTATAAGAAGCCTGAAAGCCTGGGTTCAAATCTCCTTTAATTATATCTAGGTTAAGTATATACATAATAAAATTTGACACATGAAGGGTCAGATTGAATTAATGTCAAAATGGGTATGACTTTATTATTGGTATCATAAAGAAGGTTGATAATTCCATAATCAGAGTTTCAGTGATATGGATGGGTAAAGAGTGGAGAGGATGAAAACCTCTCCATTAAAGTGTGTAGATTTTCTATCTTAATGTACTGAGTACTGAATATATATATGTGTGCATGAGATAATGGTTTCGACCAACTGATGAGTGGTCATGTGCATTGACTATAATGGATAAAGTGAATGACTACAGGAAGCTTGAATGTTTGGGTTCGAATCTCCTTAATTATGTCTAGGCTGTTAAGTATATACCTTGTACTTGTATTTCAGTATTACATATATATTCTGTCCATCCTTATTCTGTGTATTTAAATGGACATATTGAAGTCATACATATGAGGTGCCAGATTGACTTAAGATCAACATTGACTATAATATTGGCATCATGAATTCCATCATCAAATTTTTAGTGATATAGATGGTTAAAGATTTGGAGAGTGGAGAAGATTGAAATCTCTCTATTAAAGTGGGTAAATTGACTATCTTAATATAAACTGAGCACAGATTATATACACGTGTGTGAGATGATGATTTGTAAATGATGAGTGCTGCTTCAGCATAAAATATTTATATTGGTGATCATTTTTCTTTTCACACATATATTGGATAGAGTGAATGACTGTAGGAAGCTTGAAAATCTGGGTTCAAATCCCCTAATGTTTAAAATAACATGATAAGATTTGAGTGGATATGTAAACATTTATATCTTTTTTATGTCACAGTAGACTTAATATCAAGTAAATGACTCTTAATTTATACAGATAGTTATCCTGTGGAGATTGATAAATGAATATATATATATATATATATATATATATATATATGTTAAAATGAAGATTTGCATGGGTTAAATATATAAAATACATATTTTGCGGGTTCATCCGTGTTAAAAACTTTTAATATTAATATACTGACATTTTGACATGGTCACACAAGCCATCCACAGAGTTATAAAAGGTAGAAAGATGGTTGTAGAGGCGCTACAATCACTGATTTGAATAAAATGTTAAAATTCCACCAATAGCAAAAAATGTTTAATTTAGGAATGTTTTTTAAAAAAATCTTTCCAAATAGGAGGAAGTTTGCATGTATCATATTGCTTATTGATACAATCTGGCCTTTTAAGTATCTCAATGGCTTCTCTAATTTTGCATTGGTAGAGATTATCACCTCTGGATATGATCCTGGTACTAGAAAAATCAATTATATGACCTGAATCTATAGCATGGAGTGAGAGTGCTGATGATGATGAGTGTTGTTTAACTGCATTAGCATGCTCATCTCTCCTAACACTGATGCGACGATTACTCATACCTATGTAAGAAGCTTTACAATTTTTACATGATATTTGATAGACACCATGAGATTCAAGAGGGATTGAATCCTTAGGCTTGGTTATTATATTGCTGATCTTTTGATGAGCAGAAAATGCTGTAACTATATTATAGTGTTTTAATATACGTTCGATACTGTCTGTAGTTCCTTTTACATATGGAACACAAATCCTAATAGCTGATTTATCATCTTTTTGTTTCCTATTTTGTCTATTTTGGGCTTGAAATAAGGCTTTTTTATAAATTTGTAATTATAACTATTTGCTAATAAAACACTATTAATATGATTTATTTCTTCTTTCAGATGTGTCTCATCTGAAAGGTTAATTGTTCTATTTAAAAGAGTTTTGGCTACAGAAACTATCTGAGTTGGGTGATGATGAGAATGGAAATGCAAATATCTGTCTCTGTGTGTATCCTTTCTGTAAATAGAAAAAGATAAACTCTTTGGTGTTCTGGTGACTAGAACATCAAGAAAAGGGAGTTTTCTATCAGACTCTGTCTCCATTGTAAATTTAATATGAGGATGCATATTATTTAAATGTAAGAAAAAATCATCTAATTTATTTTTTCCATGTTGCCATATGACAAAAGTGTCATCTAGGTATCTGAGCCAAATGAGAGGTTTTAAAGATGATGATTCTAAAGCACGAGTTTCTATATATTCCATGAATAAATCAGCTATTACTCCTGAGATAGGTGAGCCCATAGGAGTACCAAAAATTTGTCTGTGATGCTGTCCATTATATACAAAATATGTATTTAAGAGACAATGTTTAATTAAAGCAAAAATATGTTCTGGTAAATTGTAACGTTGTGAGATTATATTTAAAGCTTCATCAATTGGAATGTTTGTAAACAAAGACACGACATCAAAACTGGCCAGAATGTCATTAGCATTAATTTTTTAACTTTTTAAAACAAAAATAAAATGAAGAGAGTTTTTAATATATGATTTAATAGATGGGATTGTAGGTTTAATGAAATCCGATAAGTATCTGGCTAAAATATGAGTTGGAGAACCTATTGTACTTACTATTGGATGAAGGGGGGTATCTGGTTTGTGAATTTTTGGAAGTCCATAAAATTTTGGACGGACACAAGATTTTTCACGAGGGATTATTTTATTTTTTATCTCTGTTTCAATAGGTGATTTATTAATAATAGCTTTTGTTGTTTTTTCCAAATACGTAGTATGATCTCTTTTTGATAGTTTATAAGTTTTATCATTAAGCAGATCTAAAATTTTATTATGGTAAATGTCATGATCCATTACAACTGTGGCATTACCTTTATCAGCTGGAAGTACAACAATTGATTTGTCCGATTTTATATTATTTAATGCTTGTCTTTCTTTCTTTGAAATACTATTTTTAGGAATCTTAGCTTTTTTAAAAATATTACAAATCTCAGCTCTAGCCAAATCAGTCGATGTAGAATCAATTTTATCGAGAGCTGATTCAACATTACAAACAATTTTCTCAAAAGGTATCCGGGAAGGTGTTAAAGCAAAATTGAAACCTTTTTCTAAAACCGAAATTTCATCTGTAGAGAGGGCTTTCCTAGATAAATTATAAACGGTTTTTTGATTTGGATACATAAGGTTTGGGGATTGTGTTCTAATTAGCATTTGCAATTTTTTCTTTTGCTTTGCTGTTACAAATTCCGAATCTTTAAACGATCTAAAACTTGCAATACGATCAAAACTAGAACACAGTAAAGGATGTATTTTATTACTAAGGAATAAACGTAAATGTAGCAATACTTTATCAATTTTGTCTAAATTTTTCCGAGTTTCTTTAATAAAAGAGTTTAAAATAATATTGCTAGTTTTCCTTAGAATTTTACTAACATTATAATTGTTCTTGTGAAACACAATTTTACAGCAAGTGGGTATAACATTGTGATTTTTGCACGCTAATAAAAAAGATAAATTACAAAGTAACTTACTTAATCCACGTTCTTTCAAATATACGAAGCTGTTTTATATATATATAACTTAGAAGATATCAGATTAATTTTAATTAATGAAATAAGTACTAGATAAGATGACTAAAACTAAAAAAAAAGTATGATTGTAATATGATGCAATTCTTCATAAATAGAGTGGTATGTGATCTATGAACATTAATTCTATGTTACATTTCATTAATCAATTTTAAATCTATTCAAGCATTTTAAAAATATTTAAATTAATTTACATTTATAGTACCATATAATATATATTAATCTCAAATAATGTTATGAATATAATAACCTTAACATAAAATTAAGTCATCTGTAAATCTAAAAATTACAAATATTAATGTTAAGTTTAAGTTTTTAAAATAATATTCAATAAAATATACAATTTTTCATTTTGTTTATCGACATATAAATAAATGAACTAATAATTCCAAAATACAATAACTAGAAAACAAAAAAAAGTAATACTATTTAAAATATCAAATTATAAAGAAATGTAGAAAGTTATAGTAGGTGAATCAAAACACTTTTTACAAAAACAATAAATAAAGCATCAGCAGCAACATTATGATCTTACAAAAAAAATGAGACAAACAATCAACCTAATAGTTTCAGTTATCTTGGCCAATAAAGAATCTTGTAACTTTAAATTTCATTTTAATTCAAATCGCAGAAGAATATTACACAAAGAAGGATATCATAAAAAAAGAAAAATTGAAGAGACAATTCTTATAAATAAATTTAAAAATTATATAACAAATAGACAAACCGCTTATACAGAGAAATAAACGGTTTCTGGAAATTAGTGACATCTGTTTTTCAATCTTATAAATTTTCTAAATATTGCTTACACATTAATTAATCAAAAATATTTCTGCATACATTATATATTGTTATTATTTATTTGAACTGCTATTATCATTTAAAAAAATAAGTTTAGAAATATTTTTATTCAGTAACTTTTTAAATGTTAAAATCATGCATAAATAAATTTGGTAAAATCTGTTTATAAAATTAGTGCTGAAAACTAATGCAAATTTACATATTGTCAATTATGGTATTAATCCTTATGATAATATTTAACGATTATTTAAGGTTATAACTTTAGCACATGGCCTTGAGTGTGTAATTTTATTACAAGAGAGACCTCTACAAATCTTAAACACAAGATATAAAGTAAGAGCGACCCAATCTTACGTTCAACCTATTTTTCTAATTATATAGGCAAATTTAAAGCTTTTTGATTTATGATTGTGAAGCTAATAACTTCTTCACTGATTAAGTTCACTGATCCTGATAGAATTAACGTTCTTGAAATCGATTTACAATGAGTTAATATTCAAATCTTAAATTTAGAAATTGTAAATATTAAGGTTATAGCCTTATATAAGTATTATGTGCTGATTGTGCTTAATAAGAATTAATATTTACAACTTTAAATTGATTTAAAATATTTCTAAATTTAAGATTTGAATATTAACTCATTGTAAATAGAAAGATTTCATGAACATTAATGTCTAACAGAAATAGTGGACTTAATCAGTGAAGAAGTTATTAGCTTCAAAGCTCGCAAATCAAAATGCTTTAGATTTGCCTATATAATTAGAAAAATAGGTTGAAGATAAGAGTTGGCAGATCTTATCTTTATAAAGTCAAATCTTGTGTTTAAGATTTGTAGAGGTATCTCTTGTAATAAAATTAAGCACCTGAGGTGTGTGTACTATAGCCTTATATAAGTATTACATGCTGACATTGCGCTTAATAAGAATTAATATTTAATGATTATTATAAATATTGTAATTGACAATGATTAAATTTGAACTGACTAAAAGTATTATTCTAGAAACAATTTCAGGAAAATTTCATCTGTAATATTTTCCAACTTAATTTTTTATACAAATACTATCAGAGTCAAATTAATACATTTATTTATACATATGGTAAATTAAACAGCATAAATAACCTAATCTATAGTTGTATGATAAATAGTTAATATGAATACACTGCCATATTTAAGGGACTATCCCTCCAGTGACAGAATTGTGAATTAGTGAGAAAAATAAAATCACTTGCATTCATGTACAAGTTTTTATTAAAAGGTCTTAAATAAATTACAAGTTCAGAATGTGTAAAATATAAATCAATGAAGAAATTCATAGAGAATATTTTAAATTGGCTTATACTCCAATTTAGAATTATAGAATAATATTGTGAAAAAAAATATACACTATCAAGGTAAATTAAAAACACAAATAATATAAAATGTAGACAGTGAAATAGAATTCTAATGTAAATGTGCTGTGATATTTAATGGAGTACCCTTCAACACCTAAAAAGTATAATTTATTATTTTATTTTTCAATGTTTGGGAAAAATACTTTACTTGTGTCAAATGTTTTAGTTGTTAGGTGTATATATATATTGATTTTTTCCAAACTTTGTATTTGTAATTCAATTTTCCATAACAATGAAGTGGTTTTTTTACCTAAAGTCCAGTATACTTTCAGAAAAGTTCACCATAATCAAAGCTATGTGTGAACTCATCTTTAGGTTATAAAAAATAGAAAGCCAGTTTTTTATACAGGTGAACCAACAAATTATGCAAATTTAAATATAAATATATATGTATATAAAGAATAGAAATGAAAAGATTTTGTCCATGTAAACAGAGATAACGTTTACCTTTTGAAGTTGCCAAGAGTCCATCAATTACTACTAATTGATAATTCCTGAGGCTAAACAAGTTTGTCATTAATGTATAATAGCTTATTTGTTGGAGATTTTGTTGAAGCAACTGTTGATTAGTAGTAATTCATAGTTTTTTGGCAACATCAAAAGCTAAAAGTTATCTCTATTTACATGGATATAATCTTTCATATAATCTTTTCATTTTTATTTTTTATTATAATGACAATTCTTGGAAATAATTAATTCAACATATATTTGTGGACTATCAAGAAAGTTGTTATTTTTTCATATTTTTACACTTATAAAAATAGATGTCCTAAAAATTTAAATTATGAAAGTATATTTAAACAATATTTACATGAAATAATTATCAACAGCAGTATCATAAAAGTATAACTTTTATTAAATACAATAAATAATAATTTTAAAGTAAATTATTTTATACTTTTTATGTGCTCATTTTTAAGATGGATATAAAATTTTAATCTTATCATAATATATGCAAGTGAAAAATTAAATACTTGGTCAAATAAAGTTTAAATAATTTAACATATATTTATTCAATAAAATTTTACCTAAATTACAAAAACTATCTCTTATGCAGGTCACAAATTTTATTGAACATGTTGTTTAAAAAAATAAATTATTTTTAATATATTTTTTAAAGACAATAATTCTTTTAATTAAATTTCATTTACTTATTTTTAAATTTATTTTAAATTGTAATCCTAAAAAATATCATCTTTAATTTTTTAATTAATGCTGCCCTCTATTTGATACTAATTGACATCATTTGGTCTTCCATGCATGTTTACATTGCAAATTCCCAAAGTTTTTAAAACAATTAAGTAAATTCCATAAAACAAATATATATAGTCTTTTAAGTTCTAGACACAAATAGAAAAGAAAATCAAAATTCCCAGTAAATAGGAAACTCAATTATGTGAGAATATACTTAAAAAATTGTAAAACCACACATTTAATTTATCACTTGAACAATATAAAATGCTTTTAATTCTTTTTTTTCAAAGACAATCTTGCTTTATAACTAATCAAAAATCATAATTCTTCCTGAAATAAATAAAAATTTTAAACCATTTTAATCCCCCCAAATCCCGAGCACACACACAAATGAAAATTGGACCCTTTAGTGAAGCATAAATAAAAATTCCAACTTATTTTATAACTTGTAGTAAATGACAATTTGAAGGCACAGATTGTTTTACAATATTATTTCATACATTCTACTAAACAAAGTTTTTTTAAAAATAATTTTTTAATTATTTATTTTTAAAAACAATTTTTTAAATTAAATTTCCTTTAATTACTTTTTAAAATTTAATTTAAACTGAAATACTATAAAAACTTTAGATATCTTTAATCTTTTAATAACTGCTGCTCCTTTTTGATTTTATTTATCATCATACAATTTTTTATATCTCTTTATATTGCAAATTACTAAAGTTTATAAAGCAATTAGGTATTATAAAGCTAGCCTATAAAATTATGGCAAAAAAAAAGAAGAAAATCTTACCAGATTCATTAAGATTAGTGCAATATTTGTTGAGTTATAAAATAACAAACAAATGAATAAGTAAACATTCATATTTATATATTAATATAGATATTATATGAAATAAAAATAGCCCAATTTTTTTTAAATTTATGCACAACATAACTGGTACTTCTGAGGTTAGTTCATATAGTATAAATTATCTTGATTTACTTTATGCAGAAAATATTTATAAATTGTTTATAAATCTCTTATAAATTATGAGATTTGTACATCCCTAGTCAAATTGCCAAGTATACACAAATTGGCTGAAGTTACAACATTTTTGTGTAGAAAAAATATGTGTAAATTTCAACGATAAGTTATCCAATAATGAAATATATAAGAATATATTAAATGTAGGATATAATAATAAAGTTTTTTTAAACTCATTATATAAATTTGCACCTAGATTAGAGGGAAATAATATTAAAATAAAAACACAGATTTTATTACTATATATAAATAATATAATGTATTACAATTATGTATATTGGTTTCTTCTCATTTTAATATTGCATATAATGTAAGTCTAAATATTGATAGATGAATTATTAATGAAAAGGATGCTGTTGTTAAAATCAACAAATATTCTTTATATATAAAAGTATGTTGATGAGTGCCAAATTACATTAGTGAGTCAAAATGTGCATTGCAAATATTAAATTCAAGAACATGAGCTCTTGCATAATAAATTGAGATTTGCTATGGTTAATTTAAATAGGTATTTGCAAACAACAAAAACAACAACAATCATTTGTAGTGGACGTTTTTGCTTTGACAGAATTTTTATTTTTTTTTGTGAAAAATGATAATGATTTGAAGAAAAAGAAAAAAAGAAATATTTTATAAGTATGATGAATAATTTATTAAATAAATAATATAATTGTATTAAAATATATAAATTATATAAAGATAACCACTCATGTGGGAATGTTAATATTGAGTGACTTTAATGAGGTTTGTCTTTTAAATTTTAACAGTTAAATGCTATTCAGAATGACATGCTGTAAGTTAGCTATAACTATTATTTACTTGTGAGTGTTGTAAAAATCATTCCAGTATATATATATATATATATTATACCGGATACTCAATCTATTCTGAAACAGAGGGCGCCACCAGACCACTACGTGTCTGGAAAAATTGTTTACTGTGATCAGAATAGATGATGATGATGGTTTGCGCCAACTAGACTCAGGGAGAAACAAGAGATCTTAAATTGTTTAGACAATTGAGACCAAAGCACAAAGACAAACGTCAGCCAAATTAAGTTTAAACATATTTCATAAATTTTATTATGAGAAAATAAATTATTGAATATAAGTTTATGACACAATAGATTGGGTTAACTCAGGCGTGAACCAGACAGACTAAAGGCAAAGCTATGATGGACTGACTGATCTTCTAATAAACAAATTTAAAAGGGAGGAAGCAAATTTCGTTCGGCAGAGTATTCACTTAAACACTGGTTTCCACTTTATGATATTTAAACCATATGCCCCTGAAATAGATCAAAGAACCCAGTGCCGATGAGCTTTCCGAGATCTAAGCATGGTCAGATCTCGAATGTCCTTATATCGGTATGAACTGCACCAATTACTACATTTAAAATAACGGTGATTGATCCACCTCAAGAACAATCGAAAAATATCATTGAAATGAAGAAACAATTAAACCTGGTGAATCCCAGCCAAACGATTGACGAAAATTATTTTAAAATTAATAATTAATGGTCTCAATAAGAGACAAGTAAATGATTAGAAAAACAGTTACGTCTGCCCAGCATTTAAAGAAAATAAACTTACAAACAAATTCTGAGTACACGCTCTGACAAATTTAAAGCACACATAATAAATACAAAAATAAATCTATCAGAGAGTGCACATGAGTACGAAATATCAAAAGTTTAAATACTCTAGCAGAACGAAAGTATTGCTCACCTGTAATTTAAGAAAGGATAAATTTTATCTTCCTGCTGACAACTTATAAACTTACAAAGAAAAACACAATTCTAATTTCTGCTTTTAGAGATATTAGAATTGAAATCTCCACCTGCAGCAAATTAGACGATAAAGTCACCAGCCAAAAGGTTTTCGGAGGTTTGCGAAAGCACAAACACAATGTTTACAAATTAATTATTGAATACTAAATAATAACAGGTAAGCATTTAAAATGCATGACCGCTAAAGCATTTATAAAAGTCTTACATAAAAATAGGAAACTCACTCGTCACTCTCCAATAAACAAAAATACAGCAAATATTAAATATGAGGCTATATTGTTTAGGAATACATATTTATGATTAGATTGAGCAGAGATTTAATAAGAATTAATTTACCCTGGGAAGAATAAAAAGAAAATAGTTACCTTTTGGTAAAAGCAATGTCCACGTAGAGTGCACACTTTTACTTAAGTTTATTTTCAGGTTTTTAGACTACAGCAAGGTAGATGTAACGAGGTTCCGGCTTCTTTTAGGTGTTTAAAGCATTACTGGAGCAAATTTGGAAGTAGGGATCTGTCTTTTGTTGAATTAGCAAGCCATTCGGGTGGTGACAACACGTATAGAATTTTTCATCTTGTGGCAAGCAGAAGTATTTAATAACAGCTCTTGTCCTTTAAGAATTTAAATGTCCGCGCTGATATAAACTTTTACTTTAGAAACAGCTTGTCTATTTACAAATAATGAATTAATTGACACTCCAAATTTTTGGGGCTATTTATATGTTGATCCATTTCCCATGAAACACTTTCCTTGTTGTTCAATTTCTTCACCTTAGGCAGGGCAAATATTAATCTCCCACTCAATCTATCTAAGAATTCTACCCAGGATTTATTGAAATGAAAACAACAACATAAAAATCAAATCTCGGCTATAAAAATTGTTTGCAATAATCAAAATAAAAGCAACAGGAATGTAATTAGCTAGCCAGGCTGTTTTTAAATCAAATGGATTTAAAATCAGGTGGTATATAAAAACTATTTTAAAATAAATTGAAAAACATTTTTTTAAAAAATCCATTTTACATATAAATGCTTGTGTTTTGATACATGCATTCTTTTTAAATAATAATGAAAATTTAAACGCTAAACGTTTAATTAAAATTAAATGCTTAATAAATTTCTTTTTTTTTTGTTTAACAACAACACCATTGAACCGGATTTCAATCAGGTTCAACTGCCTCAAAACGTGATCAAAAAAAAAAAAAAAAACATTCCTGTAACTTTTTTTTTTTTTAAACTATAAACACTTTAAAAGTATTCTTAGAAATTCGGCTGAACGTTTGCCTCGCACTCATGAAAAACAAAACAATATTTTATTTGAATCAAAACCTTTCTTCATTCTTGTAATTTATTAACAAAAAATTTTTTTTTTTATTTTTATTAAAAACAATCCGTCCAATTGCTAAATGCTGAACCCTTAACTTTTGTCCGGCGGTTCTTTTACTCCTTTTACTAACTTACTAAAATAAGTTCCTTTCCCATTCTTATACTTTCTTAGCTTATATGAATTTCTCTTGTCTCTTTCTCATTCTGTTCTCTTTTCTAGCATATATACCTGGATCTTTTTCTTAACAAAACTTTCCAATTCTTCCTCCTTTCTTACTTTATTTTTGAGCATATCAACACTAGCAAAAAGAAAATTTTTATCTTCTACCCATTTTTCGAACGTTTTAAATAAGATTGTTCTATAGATGGATTCTATTTCCGCTTTAAAATCATATTTCTTAATCTTTCTTTTACCTCTTTTCTTCTTTTCAAAACAAACAGTTATTGAAAACAATTTATTTCTAGTTTCCCTCGGAATCTCTTCTACCTGCTTTTCTGTTTTTACCTTATAACTTTTTTCTATTGCTTTATTTACATTTACTAAATTTTCCGCTACACTTTCTACTTGTAACCCATCTGTGCTTATTTCTAACTTTATTTCCACCTTTTCTGTCCTAACACTATCCTGTGCTACCTTAATTTTTATATCTTTTATGACCTCAACTTTTTCTACTTCTTGAGTTTCTTCTACTTCTCCCATCATTTCTCGTCTCATTTCTTTCTTAATTGCCTGCTGGTCCTGCTTAACTTCACTAATTTCTTCCTTCATTGCCTGTTGACCCTGTTTAATTTCCTCCTTCATTTCTATTACCAACTTCATCAACATCTGTGACTCACTCTCTTCTTTGTTAACTATTCCCATTTTCACACCAGACTAAAGTTGCAATACTAACTTCTTAAAAAAAAATTTAAAAATCTAAAATCAAATATCTATTTATTAATTATTTCCTGTTCACTAATTATTTATATGCCAAATGACAACAAACTATATATATATATATTTAAACAATTTTGAATTCGAAAAATTAATTCCGAAAGATTTTCATCTAGAAGAAACGCTATTTATTATTTATTTGTTTGTCTGAAAAAGACGAACTATATTTAACTCTTCAAATAAAATTACTCAGACAGACTTTTTAGACAATACTCTTTTTACTGTTTATAACTTATTTCATTAAAAAGAAGACGAACCCCATTCTATGAAACTTACTCCAACCATACATACAATAATTAACAAAAACTGAACCTCCACCTACTAAATCTTGCCTCTTACACCTGAAATCTTTCTCAATTGTCTAAACAAAATCTCACATGAGTTTGAAAACTTGAAGCCTCACGTTGGTAGCGCAAAAAAATATTATCCTATATATCGGATACTCAATCTATTTTGAAACAGAGGGCGCCACCAGACCACTATGTGTCTGGAAAATTTGTTTACTGTGATCAGAATAGATGATGATGATGGTTTGCACTGACTAGACTCAGGGAGAAACGCAAGATCTTAAATTGTTTAGACAATTGAGACCAAAGCACAAAGACAAACGTCAGCCAAATTAAGTTTAAACATATTTCATAAATTTTATTATGAGAAAATAAATTATTAAATATAAGTTTATGACACAATAGATGGGGGTTAACTCAGGTGTGTACCAGACAGACTAAAGGCAAAGCTATGATGGACTGACTGATCTTCTAATAAACAAATTTAAAAGGGAGGAAGCAAATTTTGTTCAGCAGAGGATTCACTTAAACACTGGTTTCCACTTTATGATATTTAAACCATATGCCCCTGAAATAGATCAAAGAACCCAGTGCCGATGAGCTTTCCGAGATCTAAGCATGGTCAGATCTCGAATGTCCTTATATCGGTATGAACTGCACCAATTACTACATTTAAAATAATGGTGATTGATCCACCTAAAGAACAATCGAAAAATATCATTGAAACGAAGAAACAATTAAACCTGGTGAATCCCAGCCAAACGATTGGCGAGAATTACTTTAAAATTAATAATTACTGGTCTCAATAAGAGACAAGTAAATGATTAAAAAAACAATTACATCTGCCCAGCATTTAAAGAAAATAAACTTACAAACAAATTCTGAGTACACGCTCTGACAAATTTAAAGCACACATAATAAATACAAAAAGAAATCTATCGGAGAGCGCACATGAGTACGAAATATCAAAAGTTTAAATACTCTAGCAGAACGAAAATATTGCTCACCTGTAATTTAAGAAAGGATAAATTTTATCTTCCTGCTGACGACTTATAAACTTACAAAGAAAAACACAATTCTAATTTCCGCTTTTAGAGATATTAGAAACGACATCTCCACCTGCGGCAAATTAGACAATAAAGTTGCCAGCCAAAAGATTTTCGGAGGTTTGCGAAAGCGCAAACACAGTGTTTACAAATTAATTATTGAATACTAAATAATTACAGGTAAGCATTTATAATGCCGACCGCTAAAGCATTTATAAAAGTCTTACATAAAAATAGAAAACTCACTCGTCACTCTCCAATAAACAAAAATACAGAAAATATTAAATATGAGGCTATATTGTTTAGGAATACATATTTATGATTAGATTGAGCAGAGATTTAATGAGAATCAATTTACCCTGGGAAGAATAAAAAGAAAGTAATTACCTTTCGGTAAAAGCAATGTTCACGTAGAGTGCACACTTTTACTTAAGTTCATTTTCAGGTCTTTAGACCATGGCAAGGTAGATGTAATGAGGTTCCAGCTTTTTTTAGGTGTTTAAGACATTACTGGAGCAAACTTGGAAGTCAGGGATCCATCTTTTGTTGAATTAGCAAGCCATTCGTGTAGTGACAACACGTATAAAATTTTTCATCTTGTGGCAAGCAGAAGTATTTAATAACAGCTCTTGTCCTTTAAGAATTTAAATGTCCGTGCTGATATAAACTTTTACTTTAGAAACAGCTTTTCTATTTACGAATAATGAATTAATTGACACTCCAAATTTTCAGGGCTATTTATACGTTGCTCCATTTCCCACGAAACACTTTTCTTGTTGTTCAATTTCTTCACCTTAGGCAGGGCAAATATCAATCTCCCGCTCAATCTATCTAAGAATTCTACTCAGGGTTTATTGAAATGAAAGCAACAACATAAAAATCAAATCTCCTCTATAAAAATTGTTTGCAATAATCAAAATAAAAGCAACAGTAATGTAATTAGCTAGCCAGGCTGTTTTTAAATCAAATGGATTTAAAAACAGGTGGTATATGAAAACTATTTTAAAATAAATCGAAAAACATTTTTTAAAAAATCCATTTTACATATAAACACTTGTGTTTTGATACACACATTCTTTTTAAATAATAATGAAAATTTAAACCCTAAACGTTTAATTAAAATTAAAAGTTTAATAAATTTCTTTTTTTTTTTGTTTAATAACAACACCATTGAACCGGATTTCAATCAGGTTCAATATATACAACAACTAAACCTTTGAGATGAAAATATTCTTAGCAAATAATATAAATATCTTGCTATTACAAATTAAATGTTTTGCTTTTTTATATATAAAATATTAAAAAATTATGATAGTGATGATCAAGAATTATTATTCTATTTATTGTATCTGACAGAAGTTTTTTTTTAAAAATATTATTACAATAAATTGTTTTTTTTTTTCATATGTCAAATATGTTGACCAGGAAGCTAATCCAGTCTAGCTTCTTGGAAGGCAGATATGCTAATCATTAGGCCACCAGTGCTTGACAAACAATAAATTATTAGCATAGTTTATTCATGAAAAACTATTTTTTCTCATTTTATAAAATACTACATTTGTTTAATAAAAGAAAAAAAAATCAAATAATGTGCATAAAGTTTATATTCATCTATTAGTTTTTTAATAATAAAATGGATTTAAAATGTTTTAATTTAAATATTTTCAATTAATCTACATGACAAATAAACAAAATTGGTTTAAAAATTGTAATTATAATTAAAATAATAAATTTAACAGTTTACAAACTATTATAAACAATCCTTAAATCCACAGAAGTACTTGCGGGTAATTTCTTAAACCTGCCTCAACTATCATTAAATTAAAAAACAAAAAACAAAGTGGAAGCAAACAGCATCAATTCAAATCCCACGAATCTATTGTTTCTTAGGTCCAGCCTGAAACATTGGGAAGCCATTTATACCAGGTTCGAATATGAGTTAATCGAAACACCGGTCTATTACGCAGAGAAGAACATACTCGGAAAGTATGTATGTCCAAACAATAGCTATAAAATATATAAGTAGCATCACATTTTCAGGATATACTTCTCAACTGTTGAGTTCAACACTAAGTTCAAAGCACTTTTTTGTTTTGTGTAAACACGGGCACCAGCTATTTATTCAGAAGAATAAACAATGCACTTTGAACAATGGCCACTAACTCAACGCCTAAGTTATACCCATAGACTAGCTCAGCTACTTGTAATCACTAACAGATTATACATAATTAGTGGTGAAAAGAATTAATAAAAAATTTGATAAAAAGAATTGATGAAAAGATTGGTAAAAGAATTGGTAAAAAGAACTGACCGACAAATAAGGTTTTAGTTTAAAGACAATTTATTTTAACTAACATTAATTATACTAAATTTAAACATCTTTATAATTTTTTAACTAACATAATATTGGTATTTTTATCACACCCATATTTAACTCATACATTCACATATATAATGATAAATCATTAAATAGTATTTGAAACTTAAACACATATATTTAAAACACACAAATTAATAGTTCCTGTTTATGTGCTATGGAGTTCATATAATTTGGCTTTTGGAGAATTCACATGAATGCGATGGCTACTGTATAAATGAAAATAAGAAAATGTTTTACCTAGGATTTTGAATGTAGATTTAGAACTTTGTTTTTTTCTTGTTTGCTGCTTCCATTATGAATATTTACAGCTGGCTGGGAAGTTTCCTTGAGGAGTTTCATTATTATTCATTTTTATTATTATTGGATACAATTAAACATTGATGGAGGATTTGTAAGCTGTTACACAGACATTATTTCATGGGCAGATCTTGCTGATTTTATTGGACTAAGGCTGGAGAAAGTCGCATGTTTTCCGAGGTTTTAACACTGCATTCTTGATTCTGATATAACTCACTGATAGATTGTACTGTGATGCAACTCTGATGCAATTAACTCGACTGATTGTCCTCACTGACTGTCCAATAAAAAATTGGCTATTTATAACTATGATATGTTGTCCTTTTAATATCCTCCAGCAATATCTGTTGTCGAAATTTCTTTGATAATCCTATGTTTTTGAAGACCATTTAATTAGTAATAGCCATACAAACATGTTTTTTTTATATTTTTATTAGTAGATAATCCTTTGGAGATAAGCTTTTTAATCCTGTTGTTTTATACTTTTAATTAGTAGTCCATCACTGATTTTTTAATGACAATCTTCTGTATTCATTTATTTTTATTTTAACATTTATTTATTATTTACAATCACACATATATTTTTATTAACAAACTTATATTAATCATTTATGCACATGTATATTTTAATACAATTTACTATTTAGTTTTTTAAGATGACTTTTTCTTTTACTTAAACTCAAATGAAAAGAGATTTATATTTTAACTTTTAACTTATAATAAATAAAACTCTAACTTCTATTAAACTTTTAATTTTTTCTACAGGAAAACTCCCCCTCTCCCCTGTTAATTAATTAATTGTATGTTTTATTTCAAGAACTCTTAAACTTTTAACTATTTATTTTAATGAATAATAATAAAAAAATGTAACTACTTTTATAAAACTTTTATGTTTTCTTTTACGGAAGATTTTTATTTTAATAATTTTTTAGATAAAAGTATTATGTACCAATTCAATGTTGGTACAATATATATATATATATATATATATATATATATATATATATATAATCACTATATGGAGATTTATCAATAGTTTCTAACAAGCTTTTGTTTGCATGAACGCTGAGAGACATAGAATTCAATATCTTTTTCATTGTCTCCACTTCCAGAGCAGCTTCTTTCGAGTTAGTTGGCTCATGTTAGTGAAGAGTAGGGAGTCTAGAAACTAGATCTAAATACTAACTCTAAAATCAGCATTTATCAAACATATTTCTATCAGTTTGAAAGCATGAAATTAATCAGACACGTAATGTCTTCAAATTCAGCTTAACAAACTTGATAGCTATATGGGTCTGAAATCAGTTCTGTTTCACCATATACTAAAAGCCTCTGTAATATATAACATTGCAAAAATCTTCAATTGTACATTTATGATAAACAAACCAAGTTATATATTCCGTAACTTGCTTTTAGCTTGCATTTTATGATCTCTATGGAGCTTTACCATTAACTCCTAACAAGCTTTTGTTTACATAAATGCCCACATGTTTAAGACTTATGGCAAGTACATATCTTTGAAAAGGCCTGTTTACTGACAGCTTTTACCCACCACTCCTAGAATATAATAAAATAAATCCCCCCCTCCTAGACTTGATTATTGACTTTATAAATATGTATGTAATGGGGCATGAGAATAAATATTTACCCCCCCCTCTGGTCGAGTTATGGTCTATTTGGATAGCTCAGAATTCTCTACATTCAGGCTCTTCAATGGGTAAGCTAAATAGAAATTATGGGTAGGAGGTTGATAAGACAAGAGTAATGTTTATATCAAATAAAATAATGCAATAAAAAGCAATTAATATTCTGATTAAATATTTATTCAATCCCAGATACCCACCATTGATTTATACTTATACTGATATAATAAAAAAAACAAATGATAATTATTATCACAAATTCACCTATATATTAAAAGTGTTGAAATAAATGAGAACAAATACACTTTGATATGAATAATAATACCAATAAATCCCTACAATTATTTGCAATGGTTAAAATGATGGAAGTGGTCTGAGCTTTCTACCTTCATATGAATACAGTGTACTTTAAATGACTTGGGCTATGTTTATTAGGTAAAAGATTTCCTGTTATACAGGAATATACTTTAAATTAGGACGTTAAACCCCACTTTATTTAAGTAAATAAAAAAATGCGTGTAAATATATTTTGCAATATAAAAATATTTTGCTATGTAACTAATAGTAGCTTTTGTACTTTAAACATATACCAAGGATGTTGTATTGGAACAAATACCTTTTGGCACTCACACATAAGGTGCAATATATACATTTGAGTTCTTATATATACATATACACACAGCACAAATGTACACTGCGAACGAATCTAAATATAATGTTATTAATTGAATTGCTTACGAGGAATGTACCACAAAGTAAACCCATTAATCACTCATCATAATGTGCTGCATTGACAATAATAACTTAAAGGTTATATGGGTAGATACGTTTAGACACTTAGCATGAGGTGTCATATTTACCAATATATATCAAGTGGTTGTGTGTGTACATGCATATATATTTTATGTATATGAAAATCTTAAGAAATAACACACAAAAAATATATAACTGCAACCATTGCTTGAAGTACAACCTAGGGTGTATTATTATTAATACATCAAGATAATATATCTCGGATTTATATTACTGAAATCTGGGCTGAAACTAATGAATAATAAGATTTTGAGTAAAACTATATTATTATTCCTGTAATAACTGTAAAATGTAGCATATGGTAGAAACATTCATTTTTTATGATTAATAAATAAATATATTCCTAAATATTGAAAATCACAAAGTTAATTAATTAACTATTTATGAAAATTTTAAAATAAACTTATTCAAGCATCTTCTGGCCATGGGCAGCCTTTGTCAACTTTATGGCTGGTTGGAACTGGTGTAGTCACATCTTGGCAATTTGGACAAAAAAGAGTGGGTGCACTGGCTGGTTGTCTACTCCACAGTCATTATGCTGGCATGTCTGATGGATTGCTTCCTATTTTTCTTTCTTGTTAGGTGGAGAATCACAGAAATTTCAGGATGTTATCACTCTGGGATTAATTATCCATATCTGCAAGATGTCATTAGTTCTTTAAAAAACTGCATAATAGTTTCCTTCTAGGAATATCAGCGATCATTCTAGTTTAATGGATCATGTAAGAAAATAAATTTCTCTAACTGTCTGAATGATTGGAGAAATCCGGACCGAAAGTAGTGAACGAATAATCAAGAATGACTGAATCCCATACACTACCTAAAACCTGTTAAACCCACTGATTTCAGTACCAATTCAGGTACCTTCCCTGAGAAGTATGAGTCAGCCAACCTTTTATTTGATTTAATCATTTAGATAATAAACATTCCTTTCTATTTTTTCTTTTTTTTTGGTTTAAACTCTGTATAACAGGATTTTAATATTTAGTTTCCATCTTGGATTCTCAGACCACTTGTTTTAACTGATATTAATTCAAAAGCATTTTTATGTTATCTAAGAAAAGAAAAAATGATATTTTAATTACAATATTCATTAATAACAATTATGCTTTTTTTCGATTACAGATTTTTACAAAGCAATCAAAATTCTTTAATTATATTTCTTTTACCAATATGTTCCAACATGTGACCCATTTAATTAACAAAGTTTGCTTTTCTCCATTTGTGTGTTTTTCAGAGAAAAGAACAATATATAACTATCAAATTACATGTAATATGTTAATATACAAGAACAGAGAAATAAAATAAATATATATAAAAAAATCATGAACTTATTACATGTGTTTGCATATAATATTTCTTTATCAAACTTTGCTGTTTTTTTTAAAATGGTGAGTGTGGGTATTATATGCCCAGACCCAACTTCCATTATTAATATAGCACATTTATATATTTGTTGTGCTTAATTATGATACAATTTATATATTCAAACTTACTTATATATTATGTACCTGCTGTAATACTCTTAACAGCAAACTTGTGCATGGTCATTTAATAATGCCCGGCACAATACAGACAGCTGGATACAATATAATGCACATAAATACATACATACATACATACATACATGTGTCCAAGTGTATCAGTGTTATGAGATAGAGTGGAGAGTGGTGGGTCATGTGAAAGTCTGTGCTCATATACCCTATGTATTACATTTATAAAAACAGGTATATATAAACCTGTATGTTTCAGTTATTACATAGTAGAGATGTCTGTCTATCCCTTGTATATGTATTAAATGGATTGTCCTGTACGTGAGGGGTCAGATTGATTTTAGGTCAACATGGGTGTGACAAGAATCTTGGCCTCAGGGTGGCCTTTGGGCAATCTTTCATCACATTTTTAATTGGATGGATGGTTGAAGAGTTGGAGTGTGGAGTAGATTGAAGCCTATCTTAATATATATATCTGAGCACCTATAACATTTATGTGTAGAGATGGTAATCTAGACCAACTGATGATTGCTGGTTTAGCATGAAATACGTATATTGGTGATTATTTATCTTTTCAACATATATGTGTTCAAGTGTATCAGTGTTATAAGATAGAATGGAGAGTGGTGGATCGTGTGAAAGTCTGTGCTCATATACCATATACAATTCAAAAGAAATATCTCACATAAAATAAAGCACATAAAAAATAATAAAAGCTAAATCGCTCTACGACATTAAACACAAACGGGAAAGTCGCAAAGATATGCTTTGACAAAATTAATGAGGGTTTTAGTAGATTCATCAATGTAAATAAACTCATTAATAATTCAACGGACAAAATACAGATGCTGTATAGGCGTGGATGCAGCCAAAAGGGCTGTCCATATACATACTACGGGAAACGAATGCTAATTCAAAAACAGTAATAACACAGCACACATTAATGTCTAAAAAGTAAGACCAAAGTGCGATTCTACAAATACATCGCTTTTTTTACAATCATGAGAAGGAATACGGACACAGTGTAAGGAAAGAAATGACAGAAAACGCAATACTAAAAAGGTGTCGTTCATTACGTAAAATGAATACGTAATAAACTAGAGACGAATAGTTTGCAAATTAACAAAAAAAGAGGGTCTTTCTAACAAAATAATCATGAATGTGACGCCCAAGCGTTAGAAAATATAGTCGGCTCAATTAGTTCTATTAAAGAATATATACACTCTATTTCGCCACTTTATATTAATATTAACAATGGCAGAGGACCAAGATATTTATATACACACACATACACACATAGAGATACATTCAAATAAAAAGAAGGAATGAAACTTATACAATGAAACAAGAATACATACAATTGAAGAATTTTTATTAAAAATATATTGAGTATCACTAATAGTGAAATTCAAAGTAAAATGTATTACTATAATAATATTCTATTAAAATTTTCAAATAAATTATTTCAGCTTTATCTTCAAAATATTACAATTTTAATTATTTATAATTAAAGAACGCTTTTATAGTATATATATATATATAGTTTAATTTTCATTCAGTGATTTTAATTTTTAGTTGAAAATAAGAATAACAGCTATTGTTTCACCTAATTACCATTTTAAAGAAATTAATATATCTCTTGAGATATCAGTTTATCTTGTCTGGAAAAATGCTTGATTTTTCAACCCCAAATCTGCCACTTTGTCTAGTCAAAACCCGAAGAGAATGAAGGGGAAAAATATTTTGATTAAATTTATCTTTCGGATGCAGACACATTTTTTTCTTAGTTTATATATATATGCCTAAAAAAAAAAAACCCAGAAAAAAAAACGCACTCATTGAGAGATCAAGAAAGAAATAAACTGCTAACTTTTAAAAGTGAAATAATTCCATTCACCCATTGAAAAGTTTTAATTGATTTATGCTCGATTATTTATTTGTGACAGTTTTAAAAACTGTACATTAATTGCTTTAAAATCTATATTTTTATTTTACTTATTTATGGATTGACTGAAACGATTAATTAATAAAGTTACTACAATATATTCCATTTTAATTAATGTTGTTTCAAGATTTTTTAAGTTTAACACTCGATGTTTTTCCTTTTATATGTATTGCATTCTGTAAAAAAGATAACAAACATAAACATTTTAAATTATTTTAGGCTTAAGAATAGCCATATCATTATAATATATAACAAATGAAAATGGAGAGATAATATCTATTAAATAAAGATAAACTTTAACTTTTGATGTTACTAAGAAATTATCAATTACAACTAATTAACAATTCATGAGGCTAAGCAAGTTTTTCTCATAAACTCATAATAGCTTTTTGTTGGGTGTCTTTAGAGTAAAAGGGATTCCCTTTTATCTCAAACCCAAGCTCTTATATGGATTTAACCCCAGAAAGTTATTTTTATAGGTGTTACAATGTGAAAGAATAACATCTTTCTTGACGTTCTGCAAATAATATTTTTAACTTCTCCAGAAAATTGTATATGGTGTATTAAATCTTTATATGGTTTGTTATTATAATAATAAATAGAAGTAAGGAAATAATATCCATTTAATAAAGATAAAGTTTAACTTTTGATGTTATTAAGAAATGATTAATTACTAGTAATTAACAATTCCTGAGACTAAGCAATTTTTTTTCATAAACCTATAATAGCTCTTTTATTGAGGATCTTTGACATTCTCACACCTATAAAATAGCTTTTTGGGTTTAAATCTATCACATGCTCACACCTATAAAACTAGTTTTCTGGGTTTAAATCCATCACATTCTCACATTTGTAAAAATAGCTTTTTGCGTTTAAATTCATATAAGAACTTGGTTTTGAAGTAAAAGACCCCCAACAAAAGAGTTTTTATAGGCTTATGAGAAAACTTGCTCAGCCTCAGAAATTGTTAATTAGTAGTAATCAATAATTTTTTAGTAACATCAAAAGTTAAAAATTTATTTTATGGATATTAACTCCTCATTTCTATTTATTATTATAATAACAATCCATTTAAACTTTTAATTTAATATATCAGGGATAAAGACTTCATGTATTGAATGGAATGAGTGCTTCTGTAGAAGAATTCACTAAAAAACTTCAAAAGCTTTAACTAAAATTCAATTTTAAAAATTCATTAAAATATGTACACATTCAAGCTTACAAAATTGATCCAACAAGTTGTACATACAATAAAGTAGTAAGAACAATAAGTATTTAGTGTATATAAACTATTTTGCCAAATATAAAAACAAGAAGAAAAAACTCATTTTTTATATGGAATTTCTGTTAACTTTTTTTTTATATGTTAAATACATTGACTGGAAAGTGAACCCAGGCCAACTGCTTGGAAGGCAGCTATGCTAACTGCTAGGTCAGCAACACTTGACAATTTCTATTAACTTTCAATTTTTTTTACTAATAGTTGAATTGTTTTCATATAAGGCAAAATGAGTTTGACCATCACGTTATTTGTTGATTATAAGAAGTTCAAACAATGCTAAAATGTAATTTAAATTAAAACTTAAGAATGTTAAAAGCATTTGGATGATAAAAATATCTTGATAATGTATTATACATACTTAAACTGGTCACAGCCTTATTAACATATAAGAGAGTTTTATATTTATTTCTAAACTATTTTGCCAAACATAAAAAAGAAGAATGAATAATTTAAACTCATTATTTTTTGTATGGAATTTGTGTTAACTTTCAATTTTTTTTATACCAATAGTTGAACTGTTTTTATATAAAGCAAATAATGAGTTTGATCACTGCATTATTCACATTATTCATTGATTATAAAAAGTTCAAACAATTTTAAAATGTGATTAATAGTTAAAACTTAAGAATGTTAAAAGCATTTAGAAAATAAAAATATCCTGATAATGTATTCTCTATACTTAATGCAGTCACAGTCTGATTTAGAGATAAGAGAGTTAATCTGAATGTATGTAAAATAAAAAAAAACATTATAAAAAAGATTATGTAGTGTGTGTTTGTTCCTAAAATGTTATGCTTTGTCACTGATATAGATGTCTGTATTTCTTCAAATCAATATACATAACCTTATAGATTGAATATTTATAAATAAAGTAATTAGATATATGTAAAGTATAACTTTAAAAAATTTTAATAACATTTTAAAAAAGCCAAAAATAATGTGATTGACAATAGTGCTTACTATAAGATTTGTTCTTCTGTTACAATGTGTCCCAAAAATTTTTCAAATATAAAACTGTATAAAGACAATAAATCATTATGGTTAAGGATGGATTTCGGTGGGGTGGTGGGGAGTTTTATTATGAAACATGTTGATTAATTGAGAAAATGATACAAGAAATCCTTGGTTTTGTAAATATACAATATTTTCATCATTTGATTTTGTTAGTAAAATCTGTAATGCTATAATTGATTTTGATGACGTAATATGTACTCTAGATGTAAGTAAAATGTAGGAGATGGAATAGCATCTATTGAAATTATTTTCAACTGTTAAGTTTAAAAGCATCAATGTAAGAATAACAAAATTTATAATTGAAACATTAAGCTTTATTAATAAAAATATTTATGCAGTTTTTAAGAAGGATTTTTATAAAATGGGCAATGATTGGCCTTTAGGTTTACCTACTGTTGCTCAAATATATAATTTTGTAATACAAGGAAAATATTATCAAAAAGAAATTTTATCAAAAAAATATTACTGTAAGTTATCACTATGTCGATGATATTTTTGTATGTGGCAGCCAAATACAATTAAAGAGTTGTTTAAAGAATTAAATAATTTAAATGGTATAAAATGGATAAATACAGATGAAAATTCAATGTGCATTCAGTTTCTTGATTTTAAAATAATTAAAAATCAATGTAAGGTGGATTACTGTATGACCATTAAAACAATAGTAAAAAGAGGTTATATTCCATATAAATCAATAGTGCCAATATCACATAAAATGGGACGTTTAAAGTCTTTCTTATTTAGAAACGAATAAAACTAAAAGTATTGAAATGTATTCTAATGAATTGTTAAATGTTGGCTATAATCATATATATAATGTTATTAAAAATTTTAATACGAAATAAAAAAATAAAAAAAATAATAATAATAATAATATTGATTCTCCTGTTAATAAAAAATATGGATATCAATACCATATATTTCGAATGATCAAATACATTTTATAAGGAAAATCTGAAAAGGTATATGTGACAATGCATTTCACCACCTCTTACATTAAACAAATTAATAAATAACATTAAAGATAAAACCTCATTTATAAATAAAAATTGCATCATTTATAAATGGATATATAGAGGAATCGAGATGCACATTGGAAAAACGAACTAAAGAGCACTTGCTGTTATTAAAAAGGGTTCAGAAAATGAAACAAAATTGCAAAGTAAATAATAATGTTTCAGTATCCATTTTTTACGACCATAATAAGTCATCTATTTATGGTTTTAACTTCAATTATAATAATGTAAAAATATTGCAAATTGAAAATAATAACAGCAAAAATAAAATAAAAAAGCTATGCTAGTATACAAATACAAACAAGACTTAATTAACAGACAGGCAGCAAACATTAAGAACACAGAATTTTGGAAAGATTAGCATTTCAAAGTGTTAGTTGACAAAGACTACGAGGACAGTCAAAAGAAATCCTAAGTGAATAAAAGTTTTAAAGTTATACTTTACATTTATCTAATTACTGTATTTATAAATATTCAAGTATAAGAATATATATATATATATATATATATATATATATATATATCATATATGATATGAAAATTATATATATATATATATATATATATATATATATATATATAATTTTCAATCATTATGATCCATTTCTGAATGAAAATATAAGTTTAATAAATTTCTTCACAATATACCAATATTTTTTTTATTTCATCAAGCCATCTCTTGCGATTGAATTTAAACTTTTACTTGCCCACTTGTTATCATTTTTTCTAGGAGTACCCTTACCCTAGCTCCATTTCAGTGGTCTCAAAGTCTTCTAAAGAAGTTAGTAATACTTTTTTGTTTTCTCATCTATGTATTCTATTTTAAATCCTATCTTGTTATTCTAATACAAATCTTTCCATACATCTTTGAGTGGTTCAAAATATCTGTATTACCTTTCTATTATGACTACAAGTCTCAGATTCATAAGAAGGTACTGGATAAACCCATCTATTAAAATACTTTGTTTTTCAATGTATAGGAATATTTCTTTTAATACTTAATTATTTCTACCAAGAGAATTCCATTTAATGTCAATTCTATGAGAATTTGATCAAATATGCTTTTATTTTTTAATAACTTGATCAACTCATTTATAATTGTTAACTTGTAATTCATAATTATCTACCTTTATTTTCTTCTTCTGAAAATAATCCATTGGATATTATTATTTTTTAGCATTTATATTTATTTTTATACTTCATATGATAACACTTGCAACATTATTATTTGCAAAAAGGACAACATCATATACAAAATTATATGATTTAAACAATCTCCATTTACTTTTATACCCTTAAATTCCCTTATTAATCAACAAAATATTTATTATAAAACTGTTGATAACGTTTTGAAAATATAGAATCATTCTATTAAAAACTCTTTTCAATTGTTAATCGTTATAATATCAAATAGTACTGTAACTATTTTGTCTGAAAAGTTGTGATTATAGTATTTGAGTTGCAATTATATGTTGGATTATTTTCCTAATTTAATATTAATTGTTACATGTCCTTAAAAATTTCAAACTTTATTTAAATATGTCAAATACTTTCAATTATTAGTACTAGCACACACATTAATATATCATACAATATTTTGAGTATCCTCTTTTTTCACAGATAGCTAGTCAGATCAGTAAGACTATTATCATGAGAATCAAGTCAAGGATCAGTTAGATTAATAATATAAAATTTAAGATGATATTCTAATTTGTTAGAACATCGTCCTAAATTTACTACTCATAAATCTAAAAGTTCTTTGTTCGATTCCCATACTAGGATTGTTATTGATCAGATCTGCAATATTTGAAGAAGAGAAAAGAATAATAACACTCAAAATGTTATCTTATGTTATTACTAACTTGTATGCTGTTATTAACAGTTCAATACATTTAAAATTATAAATAAAATTTGATTTTTCTAAAGACATTTAACACTTAATTTTGAATGATGGAAATAGTTCAAAATATCATTGCACTAATCACTGTTACTGCATTAGTTAAATACTTTTTAAAATATGATAATATCCTACTATATCTTGATAATTCAAAGCATTAATCATCAGTGAAATGCTTAGAGAATCAAATGTATTTTTGTAATCTACAAATCCAAAGCATAATACACCTCATATTTATTGTTCTTCTCAACAATTTCTATCAATACTTGAATGTAATGTCCTGTGTTACAACTTCTTTTTAATCCAGTTTGCTTTTTAGATAGTTTGCTATAAATTAGTTGAATTTATATTTGTAAACATTTTGCACAAAACTGAGAAGACTAATAGGCCTGTAATTGCATATTTCACCTTGTCATATAAAATATAACACTTTAAGGATGTAGTAAATGCAAACTATGTCTTGTTTTCATGTTTATCAATACTGGACAGTTTTCTATAAAAATCTCCAACACATTTTATGTTGCTGTCTCTCTTTTTAATAATATTCCTATCTTTTCTATTGCTAAATGACATTCTTTCTAATGCCAAGATGATATCTTACACTATTAATACTTTCATTTTATTTATAACTTTCTTTTCCAATTCACAATTATATTTTTTATCAATATTAACTATTTTTATATTTTACAAAAATTTAAATACTCAAATTTTTTTAAGGAGCCATTTAAAAAAAATCACATTCTTTTTTTTTTTTTTTACATGGTCTTGTCTCATTAGAAAATATAGAGTTAAATTGGTGCCCTTTTATACCAGTTATCTTTGATGCAGTTTATTTTCTTATTGATTACTATCGAATCTAAATTATTTTTGAAGCACACTAGTGTACTAATATTTGAAAACAATTTGTGAAGTTTTAATAATTTTTTTAAAAATATTTAGAATGTTAAAAATATTAATTGGTAATATTATCTTTTTAAATAGTTTTCATGTCTAATGATCACTTCTTATATTGAATCTATTAAGAACATTATAATCATGAGGTACACATTTTATGTTAATTAAAATAGAATTTGAAAATTCTGCAATACTAGATATACAAGTAATGTAGTGTGTATATATATATGATAAACAAAAATGCAAGTTAAAAAACTTGCTAACACTTGTATTTATGTCCACAGATGGCGTTCTACCAAAAACGCCAATCAAGCGTATGTTTTGTTTACATAAACGTCAGAGTAGTTAGTATTCACTATCTCTAACTATAATTCCACTTTCAGATCATGATTTCAAGCTATTTGCTATCGTCAGTGAAAGACAGGAATAAAGAAACTAGATCTAAATACAAACTCTGAGCGTTTATGAAACAATTTCTATTCAGCTTGCAAGCGTGAATTTTTTAGACACGTAATGTCTTCAAACTCAGCATAGCAAACCAGATAGCTATATGGGTCTGATCTCAGTTCAGCATCACCACATAGTAGAAGCCTCTGCAATCTATATCATTGCAAGAAAGACCTCAAAGGTACATTTATGATAAACAAAAATGCAAGTTAAAAAACTTGCTAACGCTTGTATTTATGTCCACAGATGGCGTCCTACCAAGACTGCCAATCAAGCGTATGTTTTGTTTACATAAACGTCAGAGTAGTTAGTATTCACTATCTCTAACTATAATTCCACTTTCAGATCATGATTTCAAGCTATTTGCTATCGTCAGTGAAAGACAGGAATAAAGAAACTAGATCTGAATACAAACTCTGAGCGTTTATGAAACAATTTCTATTCAGCTTGCAAGCGTGAATTTTTTAGACACGTAATGTCTTCAAACTCAGCATAGCAAACCAGATAGCTACATGGGTCTGATCTCAGTTCAGCATCACCACATAGTAGAAGCCTCTGCAATCTATATCATTGCAAGAAAGACCTCAAAGGTACATTTATGATAAACAAAAATGCAAGTTAAAAAACTTGCTAACGCTTGTATTTATGTCCACAGATGGCGTCCTACCAAGACTGCCAATCAAGCGTATGTTTTGTTTACATAAACGTCAGAGTAGTTAGTATTCACTATCTCTAACTATAATTCCACTTTCAGATCATGATTTCAAGCTATTTGCTATCGTCAGTGAAAGACAGGAATAAAGAAACTAGATCTGAATACAAACTCTGAGCGTTTATGAAACAATTTCTATTCAGCTTGCAAGCGTGAATTTTTTAGACACGTAATGTCTTCAAACTCAGCATAGCAAACCAGATAGCTACATGGGTCTGATCTCAGTTCAGCATCACCACATAGTAGAAGCCTCTGCAATCTATATCATTGCAAGAAAGACCTCAAAGGTACATTTATGATAAACAAAAATGCAAGTTAAAAAACTTGCTAACGCTTGTATTTATGTCCACAGATGGCGTCCTACCAAGACTGCCAATCAAGCGTATGTTTTGTTTACATAAACGTCAGAGTAGTTAGTATTCACTATCTCTAACTATAATTCCACTTTCAGATCATGATTTCAAGCTATTTGCTATCGTCAGTGAAAGACAGGAATAAAGAAACTAGATCTGAATACAAACTCTGAGCGTTTATGAAACAATTTCTATTCAGCTTGCAAGCGTGAATTTTTTAGACACGTAATGTCTTCAAACTCAGCATAGCAAACCAGATAGCTACATGGGTCTGATCTCAGTTCAGCATCACCACATAGTAGAAGCCTCTGCAATCTATATCATTGCAAGAAAGACCTCAAAGGTACATTTATGATAAACAAAAATGCAAGTTAAAAAACTTGCTAACGCTTGTATTTATGTCCACAGATGGCGTCCTACCAAGACTGCCAATCAAGCGTATGTTTTGTTTACATAAACGTCAGAGTAGTTAGTATTCACTATCTCTAACTATAATTCCACTTTCAGATCATGATTTCAAGCTATTTGCTATCGTCAGTGAAAGACAGGAATAAAGAAACTAGATCTGAATACAAACTCTGAGCGTTTATGAAACAATTTCTATTCAGCTTGCAAGCGTGAATTTGAAGACACGTAATGTCTTCAAACTCAGCATAGCAAACCAGATAGCTACATGGGTCTGATCTCAGTTCAGCATCACCACATAGTAGAAGCCTCTGCAATCTATATCATTGCAAGAAAGACCTCAAAGGTACATTTATGATAAACAAAAATGCAAGTTAAAAAACTTGCTAACGCTTGTATTTATGTCCACAGATGGCGTCCTACCAAGACTGCCAATCAAGCGTATGTTTTGTTTACATAAACGTCAGAGTAGTTAGTATTCACTATCTCTAACTATAATTCCACTTTCAGATCATGATTTCAAGCTATTTGCTATCGTCAGTGAAAGACAGGAATAAAGAAACTAGATCTGAATACAAACTCTGAGCGTTTATGAAACAATTTCTATTCAGCTTGCAAGCGTGAATTTTTTAGACACGTAATGTCTTCAAACTCAGCATAGCAAACCAGATAGCTACATGGGTCTGATCTCAGTTCAGCATCACCACATAGTAGAAGCCTCTGCAATCTATATCATTGCAAGAAAGACCTCAAAGGTACATTTATGATAAACAAAAATGCAAGTTAAAAAACTTGCTAACGCTTGTATTTATGTCCACAGATGGCGTCCTACCAAGACTGCCAATCAAGCGTATGTTTTGTTTACATAAACGTCAGAGTAGTTAGTATTCACTATCTCTAACTATAATTCCACTTTCAGATCATGATTTCAAGCTATTTGCTATCGTCAGTGAAAGACAGGAATAAAGAAACTAGATCTGAATACAAACTCTGAGCGTTTATGAAACAATTTCTATTCAGCTTGCAAGCGTGAATTTTTTAGACACGTAATGTCTTCAAACTCAGCATAGCAAACCAGATAGCTACATGGGTCTGATCTCAGTTCAGCATCACCACATAGTAGAAGCCTCTGCAATCTATATCATTGCAAGAAAGACCTCAAAGGTACATTTATGATAAACAAAAATGCAAGTTAAAAAACTTGCTAACGCTTGTATTTATGTCCACAGATGGCGTCCTACCAAGACTGCCAATCAAGCGTATGTTTTGTTTACATAAACGTCAGAGTAGTTAGTATTCACTATCTCTAACTATAATTCCACTTTCAGATCATGATTTCAAGCTATTTGCTATCGTCAGTGAAAGACAGGAATAAAGAAACTAGATCTGAATACAAACTCTGAGCGTTTATGAAACAATTTCTATTCAGCTTGCAAGCGTGAATTTTTTAGACACGTAATGTCTTCAAACTCAGCATAGCAAACCAGATAGCTACATGGGTCTGATCTCAGTTCAGCATCACCACATAGTAGAAGCCTCTGCAATCTATATCATTGCAAGAAAGACCTCAAAGGTACATTTATGATAAACAAAAATGCAAGTTAAAAAACTTGCTAACGCTTGTATTTATGTCCACAGATGGCGTCCTACCAAGACTGCCAATCAAGCGTGTTTTGTTTACATAAACGTCAGAGTAGTTAGTATTCACTATCTCTAACTATAATTCCACTTTCAGATCATGATTTCAAGCTATTTGCTATCGTCAGTGAAAGACAGGAATAAAGAAACTAGATCTGAATACAAACTCTGAGCGTTTATGAAACAATTTCTATTCAGCTTGCAAGCGTGAATTTTTTAGACACGTAATGTCTTCAAACTCAGCATAGCAAACCAGATAGCTACATGGGTCTGATCTCAGTTCAGCATCACCACATAGTAGAAGCCTCTGCAATCTATATCATTGCAAGAAAGACCTCAAAGGTACATTTATGATAAACAAAAATGCAAGTTAAAAAACTTGCTAACGCTTGTATTTATGTCCACAGATGGCGTCCTACCAAGACTGCCAATCAAGCGTATGTTTTGTTTACATAAACGTCAGAGTAGTTAGTATTCACTATCTCTAACTATAATTCCACTTTCAGATCATGATTTCAAGCTATTTGCTATCGTCAGTGAAAGACAGGAATAAAGAAACTAGATCTGAATACAAACTCTGAGCGTTTATGAAACAATTTCTATTCAGCTTGCAAGCGTGAATTTTTTAGACACGTAATGTCTTCAAACTCAGCATAGCAAACCAGATAGCTACATGGGTCTGATCTCAGTTCAGCATCACCACATAGTAGAAGCCTCTGCAATCTATATCATTGCAAGAAAGACCTCAAAGGTACATTTATGATAAACAAAAATGCAAGTTAAAAAACTTGCTAACGCTTGTATTTATGTCCACAGATGGCGTCCTACCAAGACTGCCAATCAAGCGTATGTTTTGTTTACATAAACGTCAGAGTAGTTAGTATTCACTATCTCTAACTATAATTCCACTTTCAGATCATGATTTCAAGCTATTTGCTATCGTCAGTGAAAGACAGGAATAAAGAAACTAGATCTGAATACAAACTCTGAGCGTTTATGAAACAATTTCTATTCAGCTTGCAAGCGTGAATTTTTTAGACACGTAATGTCTTCAAACTCAGCATAGCAAACCAGATAGCTACATGGGTCTGATCTCAGTTCAGCATCACCACATAGTAGAAGCCTCTGCAATCTATATCATTGCAAGAAAGACCTCAAAGGTACATTTATGATAAACAAAAATGCAAGTTAAAAAACTTGCTAACGCTTGTATTTATGTCCACAGATGGCGTCCTACCAAGACTGCCAATCAAGCGTATGTTTTGTTTACATAAACGTCAGAGTAGTTAGTATTCACTATCTCTAACTATAATTCCACTTTCAGATCATGATTTCAAGCTATTTGCTATCGTCAGTGAAAGACAGGAATAAAGAAACTAGATCTGAATACAAACTCTGAGCGTCTTATGAAACAATTTCTATTCCAGCTTGCAAGCGTGAATTTTTTAGACACGTAACGTTCCTCAAACTCAGCATAGCAAACCAGATAGTCCATGGGTCTGATCTCAGCCCAGCATCACCACATAGTAGAAGTCTGCTAATCTTATAATCATTGCAAGAAAGCACTAAAAGGTAACATTTATGATAAAAAAAATGCAGTTAAAAAAACTTGCTAACGCTTGTATTTATATCCAGATATGTCATTAAGAATGCCAATCAAGCGCAGTTTTGTTTACATAAACGTCAGAGTAGTTAGTATTCACTATCCAAATCTAACTCAAGCTATTTGCTATCGTCAGTGAAAGACAGGAATAAAGAAACTAGATCTGAATACAAACTCTGAGCGTTTATGAAACAATTTCTATTCAGCTTGCAAGCGTGAATTTTTTAGACACGTAATGCCTCAAACTCGCATATGCAAACAGATAGGTTGGCTATTAGTCTTCGATCTGCCCAATCACCACATAGTAGAAGTGATCTTCTATCATTGCAAGAAAGACTCAAAGGTACATTTATGATAAACAAATGTAAGTTAAAAACTTGCTAATGCTTGTATTTATATCCATTGCAGATGCAGACCTACCGCCAATCGTTTCTGTGTTTTGTTTATACATAAACGTCAGAGTAGTTAGTATTCACTATCTCTAACTATAATTCCACTTTCAGATCATGATTTCAAGTTATTTTTTATCGTCAGTGACATAGGAATAGAAGAGATTAGATTTGAATACAAATTCCGAGCGCTTTTTATGAAACAATTTCTATTCAGCTTGTTTTTTTAGAATTTTAGACGCAATGTCTCTCAAACTCAAGCATACCAAACCAGATATAGGGTCTGATTCAGTTCAGCATCACCACATAGTAGAGCTCTCTATCATTGCAAGAAAGACTCAAAGGTACATTTATGATAAAAAAAATGCAAGTAAAAAACTTGCTAACGCTTGTATTTATGTCCACAGATGGCGTCCTTACTCAAGACTGCCAATCAAGCGTGTTTTGTTTACAAAACGTCAGAGTAGTTAGTATTACTATCTCTAACTATAATTCCCACTTTCAGATCATGATTTCAAGTTATTTGTTATCGTCAGTGAAAGACAGGAATAAAGAACTAGATTCGAATACAAAAACTCTGAGCGTTTATGAAAAACTTTATTCTAGCTTGCAGGCGTGAATTTTTAGACACGCACGTCTCCATAGCAAACTAGCATACATGGTGATTCAGTCTCAGCATCACCACATAGTAGAAGCTCTGCAATCTATAATCATGCAAGAGCACTCAAAGGTACATTTATGATAAACAAAATGCAAGTAAAAAAACTTGCTAATGCTTGTATTTATGTCACCACAGATATGTCCTACCAAGACCGCCAATCAAGCGTGTTTTGTTTACATAAACGTCAGAGTAGTTAGTATTCACTATCTCTAACTATAATTCCACTTTCAGATCATGATTTCAAGCTATTTGCTTATCGTCAGTAAGACAGAATAAAGAAACTAGATCTGAATACAAACTCTGAGCGTTTATGAAACAATTTCTATTCAGCTTGCAAGCTGAATTTTTAGACACGTAATGTCCTCAAACTAGCATAGCAAACCAGATAGTTACATGAGTCTGATCTCATCGCATCACCATGGGTAGAAGGCTCTGCAATCTATATCATTGCAAGAGCACTAAAGGTACATTTATGATAAACAAAATGCAAGTTAAAAAACTTGCTTAACGCTTGTATTTATGTCCACAGACGGTCCTATCAAGACTGCCAATCAAGCGTGTTTTGTTTACATAAACGTCAGAGTAGTTAGATCACTCATCTCTAACTAAACACTCAGATCATGATTCAGCTATTTGTTATCAGTGAAACATGAAATAAAGAAACTAGATCTGAATACATAACTCTGAGTTTTTATGAAACAATTTCTATTCAGCTTGAAGCTTTGGAATTTTTAGAGACATGATGAATTCAAACAGCAAAAACCAGATGCCTGGTACTTGAGTCTGATTTCAGTCTCAGCATCACCACATAGTGTGAGCCTCTGCAATCCAGTATCAGTAAGACTCAGCAGATAAACAAAATGTGCTAGTAAAAACTTAAGCATATGTCCACAGATGGCGTCCTACCAAGACTGCCATCTGTGGACATAAATACAAGCGTTAGCAAGTTTTTTAACTTGCATTTTTGTTTATCATAAATGTACCTTTGAGGTCTTTCTTGCAATGATATAGATTGCAGAGGCTTCTACTATGTGGTGATGCTGAACTGAGATCAGACCCATGTAGCTATCTGGTTTGCTATGCTGAGTTTGAAGACATTACGTGTCTAAAAAATTCACGCTTGCAAGCTGAATAGAAATTGTTTCATAAACGCTCAGAGTTTGTATTCAGATCTAGTTTCTTTATTCCTGTCTTTCACTGACGATAGCAAATAGCTTGAAATCATGATCTGAAAGTGGAATTATAGTTAGAGATAGTGAATACTAACTACTCTGACGTTTATGTAAACAAAACATACGCTTGATTGGCAGTCTTGGTAGGACGCCATCTGTGGACATAAATACAAGCGTTAGCAAGTTTTTTAACTTGCATTTTTGTTTATCATAAATGTACCTTTGAGGTCTTTCTTGCAATGATATAGATTGCAGAGGCTTCTACTATGTGGTGATGCTGAACTGAGATCAGACCCATGTAGCTATCTGGTTTGCTATGCTGAGTTTGAAGACATTACGTGTCTAAAAAATTCACGCTTGCAAGCTGAATAGAAATTGTTTCATAAACGCTCAGAGTTTGTATTCAGATCTAGTTTCTTTATTCCTGTCTTTCACTGACGATAGCAAATAGCTTGAAATCATGATCTGAAAGTGGAATTATAGTTAGAGATAGTGAATACTAACTACTCTGACGTTTATGTAAACAAAACATACGCTTGATTGGCAGTCTTGGTAGGACGCCATCTGTGGACATAAATACAAGCGTTAGCAAGTTTTTTAACTTGCATTTTTGTTTATCATAAATGTACCTTTGAGGTCTTTCTTGCAATGATATAGATTGCAGAGGCTTCTACTATGTGGTGATGCTGAACTGAGATCAGACCCATGTAGCTATCTGGTTTGCTATGCTGAGTTTGAAGACATTACGTGTCTAAAAAATTCACGCTTGCAAGCTGAATAGAAATTGTTTCATAAACGCTCAGAGTTTGTATTCAGATCTAGTTTCTTTATTCCTGTCTTTCACTGACGATAGCAAATAGCTTGAAATCATGATCTGAAAGTGGAATTATAGTTAGAGATAGTGAATACTAACTACTCTGACGTTTATGTAAACAAAACATACGCTTGATTGGCAGTCTTGGTAGGACGCCATCTGTGGACATAAATACAAGCGTTAGCAAGTTTTTTAACTTGCATTTTTGTTTATCATAAATGTACCTTTGAGGTCTTTCTTGCAATGATATAGATTGCAGAGGCTTCTACTATGTGGTGATGCTGAACTGAGATCAGACCCATGTAGCTATCTGGTTTGCTATGCTGAGTTTGAAGACATTACGTGTCTAAAAAATTCACGCTTGCAAGCTGAATAGAAATTGTTTCATAAACGCTCAGAGTTTGTATTCAGATCTAGTTTCTTTATTCCTGTCTTTCACTGACGATAGCAAATAGCTTGAAATCATGATCTGAAAGTGGAATTATAGTTAGAGATAGTGAATACTAACTACTCTGACGTTTATGTAAACAAAACATACGCTTGATTGGCAGTCTTGGTAGGACGCCATCTGTGGACATAAATACAAGCGTTAGCAAGTTTTTTAACTTGCATTTTTGTTTATCATAAATGTACCTTTGAGGTCTTTCTTGCAATGATATAGATTGCAGAGGCTTCTACTATGTGGTGATGCTGAACTGAGATCAGACCCATGTAGCTATCTGGTTTGCTATGCTGAGTTTGAAGACATTACGTGTCTAAAAAATTCACGCTTGCAAGCTGAATAGAAATTGTTTCATAAACGCTCAGAGTTTGTATTCAGATCTAGTTTCTTTATTCCTGTCTTTCACTGACGATAGCAAATAGCTTGAAATCATGATCTGAAAGTGGAATTATAGTTAGAGATAGTGAATACTAACTACTCTGACGTTTATGTAAACAAAACATACGCTTGATTGGCAGTCTTGGTAGGACGCCATCTGTGGACATAAATACAAGCGTTAGCAAGTTTTTTAACTTGCATTTTTGTTTATCATAAATGTACCTTTGAGGTCTTTCTTGCAATGATATAGATTGCAGAGGCTTCTACTATGTGGTGATGCTGAACTGAGATCAGACCCATGTAGCTATCTGGTTTGCTATGCTGAGTTTGAAGACATTACGTGTCTAAAAAATTCACGCTTGCAAGCTGAATAGAAATTGTTTCATAAACGCTCAGAGTTTGTATTCAGATCTAGTTTCTTTATTCCTGTCTTTCACTGACGATAGCAAATAGCTTGAAATCATGATCTGAAAGTGGAATTATAGTTAGAGATAGTGAATACTAACTACTCTGACGTTTATGTAAACAAAACATACGCTTGATTGGCAGTCTTGGTAGGACGCCATCTGTGGACATATATATATATATATATATATATATATATATTGTAAGAATAATCATCCTTTTGACAATTGGTAATAATCAAGTCAACAATAAAATGAAAAAAATACAATATTTTCAAGTTAATTTTTGTCTAGAGGAATTTAAAAATAATGAATGGGTGACTGTGTACATAGTAGAGTGACTACATGCAATTTATTTTTAATTCCCAAGTCAATACTAGTCACAAGCAAGGATCAAATTGAACCCACATACAAACAAGCTTCCATGCAGATTCAATTATATTTTCTGATTGTTGCCACCTCCATTTAATACTTTATTACATTAAATAATCAAATAATTAAATTATTTATTAAATAAATAATCAGCTTTGATTCAAATGAGAAATGAGAAACAACAAAATTATCAACAATGACAATAACTTTAATTAATGAAATAGGATTATATAATAATATCAATAATAATAATCACTGAAAAGTATTCATTTATTATTTAACAATCATTAAACCATGTACAGTAGTGTAAAAGGCTGATGTTTAGTGAGATGATGATGATAATAATAATACATGTATTTACATATTAACATTTAAAATAATTATATGCCGTTCAAACGTGAGAGAAAAAAATTTATAACTTACAATAACTCTGAAAATAGTATAAAAAGTTCAGTTAATTATATTAATGTCTTTGTAAGCTCACTTATATATTATGTATCTGTAAATGTGGAAATATGGTCATTAATCATTAAATTTTAATGTCTGCTGATAATATAATATTTTAGCTTATTTTGGTTTATTCCGGGGCAGTTTTCCTATGAGATTTTTCATTGCAATTGTCTTCTGAGCATTTAAAATAGGTAGATTCACAGATTAATTTATAGAAGTACATTTCTATGGTATAATTACTTTAGATGACTAGTTTTAATTTTGTAATAAGTAAATAACAAATATTTCTTCAGCATTCAATAGTGAAAAATAGGCAGAATCAAGGATAATCTTTAAGCATTTCTTTACCTACCATTCCATATTCTGCAATAATAATGAAAAGATCAGAGAAAGCCTTCTGTATGGTTTTCTACTCCATAAAATGCATGATATTAACTTCAAATTTTTGCAAAAATTAAAGTCACGATGGTGAAGTAATTACACTTCTTCCCATCGTTTCTTGGAACACAGACAATTTTAGAAAGCTTCTGTTGGTTCCCATAGCAATATTTGTGCTTTAATTTTTTTTTAAATAATAATAACACATTTTATCTTTACACTTATTATTAGCCGAGAGGTCATCGCAGCCACCTTGCAAGCATGTAGTTGCTTGCAGACAGTTGTAGGTTCGCCTCCCGGTCAATGCTATGACATATGGAAAAAAAAAAACACTTAAACATTTGTTCTATATACATGTCTTTTAATATTTTGTTACACATAATAAAGAAAAATATGCAAAAACAATGTGTGTAAACCCAGATGTGAGGGTTACTATATATATATATATGATCACAGATGGAGCTTTACCAATAGCTCTCAAGCTTTGTTTACAAAAAATGCTGAGAGAGAATCAAAATTTCAATATCTCTTTCAAATTGTCCCCACCTTTAAACTATGGTTTCAAGCTAATTGGCTTTCGTCAGTAAAGGGTAGGGGGACTAGAAAATATATATATATATATGCAACAAGTTTTTTATTAAAACTAAAAAGAAATAATATTATTTAAATATCTTAGATATACTACAAAACATTAAATCGTCATAGTTTTAAAACATATGGTTAAAAATATATGAAAAAGCAAATGTAACTTAAGATGTATATTTGGCTAAATCAAATGAATGTGTTCAAAATGTTTACACTTGTAAATTAATCTTCGGTAATCAATTCAAAATTAATTAAAATTCTACTAGAGCAAAAAATTATTTAATTAAAAGAGGGGGAACACTTTGTAAAAAAAAAATGTTATAAATAATAATAATAAAAATTTTTAAATATTCAAATATAAGTAATTGAAATAAAATAAAACAAAACATAAAATGATAATTCATAAAAAATAACCAAATCAATTTTCAGAAATTGAGACAAATTGGGACTAATAACGTTAGTATTGCTCTATACTTTACTTTTTTAATCTTCAAGCTTATATAGTTGAAATAAAATATTATTTTTGTGTGTATGTGTAATTATCAGTCATTCTATTAAAGACGACTCTTTTTATATACTGATCTGTTATTCTATATTTTAATATTCTATTAATAGAAATATTGTTTGTTTTTTGATCTAATTTATACTTGGTGGTCGAGAGGTCAGTGACAGCCGCTTTACAAGAAGTTGTCCTGGGTTAGCGGGTTCGCTTCCTGACTGATGCTATGACACATGAAAAAAAAAAAGACTATTATATATGTATTTTATGAAAACTATTATGAGTGGTTCTTTGCTCATCTAAAAAATGGAGTATTTTTTTTTTAAATATTGACTTAAAGCATTATTAACAATCAATATAAGCATGAGTGCTTGTAATATGTTCTTGAACTTTTCTTAGTATTTTATCATTTTCAGTCAATATCGATCTATTGCAGAATGACATTCTCTCTATGTTTAATTCAGTTTCTCTATCTCAAACTTCTTTTTTACACAAATCAGCAAACTTCCTTATTTTATTCATTTATCTCAGACGTGGTTTCTTAGTCAGTAATTAACAATGATTAAGATCCAATTTAAAATTGCAAATATGCATCTCTTATCATATCTTCTAGCAATATATCCAACCCAGATTCATTAATGTCTTATTTTTATCAATGATGTGAGTGATAACTTTTTATTCCCTACTGTATCTCATTTTCAATCTCTTATAATTACTCAAAACATCCACAGTTTAATTGATGAGTATCAAACTTGTTGCCCTCACAACTTTGACACAAACCACTTAAAAATAGTATACTATCATTTTTATTAGTCATTTATTAGACTAGAAATTTTCCAATAATAAATAATATTTTTGTAGTGTAACTTTTACTACATCACTCTCATGCTAGTTAAGGACTAGTTTTATTCCATTTTTAATACCTCGTGGAGAGATATAACCATAAACATATAACCAAGATTTGGCTAGATGAACTTATGGGTGCTGCTTCAGAATGAAACATGTAGCTTGTGGTTCATACATTCTTTTCACATGTCTTTGGTCATATGTTTATGATTATATTTTCTCTACAAGATGTTAAAAGCAGATAGAAACTAGTCCATACCTTGCATGAGAGTTGTTTAGTTGAAATTGCACTTCAAAAATATTATTCATTGTTGAATAATATCTAGTCTAATAAATGAATAATACACATTGTTAATATACTTCTATTAAGTGATTTGTGCCAAAGTTTATGAGAAGAAAAAAGTTAATACTTATTAATAAAATAGTAGAAATTTACTATCTATATATAGTAAATAATGATAAAAGATATGTGTAAGAGATTGTGATCTGAGTTAACTGATGAATGTGATTCAACATAAAATGTGCACCTTGGGGATACTTTTTGCATGTCTTTAGTCATATATTTATGATTAGAACCTTTTATAAAGTGTTAAAAACAGAAGGAAAGCAGTCTCTACCATGCATAAGAGTGGTGTAGGGCAAATTATCCTACAAAAATATTATTCATTATTGGACAATCTCTAAGTCTAATAAATGACTAGTAAAAATAAGCATAACATTCATCTATCTAGCTGTTGAGTAATCTGAAATTTTTATATCATGATCCATAATTAAAAATTGATAAAACATATCTATTAAAAACATTTTTGAAACTCAGGCAGTATTGGTATTTCTAACATAAACACTTTATATTATACTTTTTTTTTCTGCAAAAAATAACTGAATATTACTTTAGCTTTTTAACATCTATCATTGATGATATGCTTACTTTCATCTGATAAATCTTGCAGTATTTTCTGAATCCCTGTAACATTAATTGCAAAAACAATTACTTCAACTGCAAAATTTAAAATGACTTTAATAATGCCTATTTATTTTATCACCCTGTTATATACCCTTCCTAATGTTGATCTTGATATCACCTTGTAAAATAATCATTTCTGGGGAATTTGGTGAATATTCTTTAAAATATATTAATATCCCAGGTCTATAATTTGATAGTTCAGTGTTTTAATCACTGTAGAAAATCCTAATAGAATCAAATGTCTTTATGGTATTCTATAAACCAAAATCATAATGCCAATTCATATCCATTGCTTTTTTCTATAACTTCTTGCAATACTTGTGATCAAACCACTTTTAAATCTATCTTGTTGTTTTGGTTAGTTAGAATTTAAAGTTCATTGAAGAAAATTTATAGATAAAAATGTCATATAGAACTAACAGAAGATTAATAAGTCTGAAATTTTTGAAATCCTTTTATAACCATTTGTAAATATCAAAACACTACTACTGCATTCATCCAATCACATGGCATATATATCTGGCTACTCTGCCATATCAATACTAATATTAAAATAAATACTAAATCAGAATTTAAATATGTTTATTAAATTATTAATGCTATGCATACTATAGGCTATTTTCGCTCCATATTTATGGTTATTTTGTTGACAACATCCATTTTTTTCTGATTTGAATAATATTTGTTCTCTGGTTTATCTTTGTAAATGAACCGGGTTTTTTTTTTTTTTTGTTTTCGATTGTTTAACTAACTACACAGAATGATAAAAATATTCCAAAATAAATTATATTCAATAGTATTGATCACGGTTTGGCAACAGGCTAAAAATAGATATCGTTTGCAAGTACAGTCTAAATATATACAGTTTATTTACGACTTTAAATAATGATTTCACACAATTGTTATTTTAAAAGATGAATTATTGAAATCATAAAAGGATATAACTAGTTAAATTTATAAATTAAGTTAAAATAAAACTGTGATAAAATATATAATTGTTGTCATATAGTTGTAATTATTATAAATTAAGTTAAAATAAAACTGTGATAAAATATATAATTGTTGTCATATAGTTGTAATTATTATTAACTTTTCAAAAAAAATTACGAAGTTATTGAATCTTTTAATATGTTGAATTATATAAATGAAGAATGGTTATTGGAGGTACAAACCACATCTATTATATGATAAGTGGAATCCAGTGCCCATTGATGATTTGAGTTTGCAATATTTGTTTAGAAGTCATGGAAATGTAATGATCTACTTATTTTAATACCGGGTTAATTATTATAATTATATATTTACTCATTTACATTTTTTAAAAATTTTCATCTGATACTTTTATTTTCGGTATTCTTAAAATAATTCGGTGAAATTTTAACTCATAATTTCTGCATTATTGTTTTTATAAAAGTGTTTATCATTAGGTGGATCGTGTTGAACTTTTTTATGAAGTTAATAATTTATTACGATAAGAAAAATTAGGAGTTAACATCATTTTAATGATTGTTTTCACTTTTGATTTTATTTTTGTTGTAGCACATTTTCAGGTTCTCCATTTTTATCTTACATTTTATAATCAGGACCTATAAAATTACTCTTTGATTATTTTATTAGCTAACTTATCCATTTTATATGTAAATATTTGTTTTTAATTAGTTTAATAGCATGGTCTACTGTTATATTAATATTGAGAAAGTTGTCTTGCACGTTTAAAACAACGGGAGAGTGGCAGTCTTTGGAGCTGAAGGATTACTGATCACAGATTAATTCCGTTCACCTTTTTGCTTTTAATATCAATGCATCTTTCTGATCTCTTGAACAATAAACTAGATTTTGAGATTAAACTATATCATTATTTTTATTTTTAAAGAATATTTATTATTAGTGTTGCATTTTTTTTATATCATTTTGAAATTTACATCCATCTACATCTAACGTACATGCTATATATATATAAGTATAATAAAAATATTCACTAGAATAAAAACTACAAAATTTTAAAAAATGCCTATATAAAATTAAAGATTAAAATTCTTTGCTATATCCAGCTTCGGCGTATTCCGCCATCTTAAGTAGCAATACGTTAATACTTAAATATTATGAAACTCTCACACCAGTAACGTTCCCACGTGAATTACCTACTTTCCATAAATTGTGAATATTAACACAATGAAACTATTTATTCAATACATTATCAGTACTATTTATAAAATAGGACTCCTTAATTTTTCTTTTCCTCAAATCATTTTCCATATGCAAAATAAAAACTCTATCAAAGCAGAATTCTCCATTACAAAATACCTATCTGCAAAACAATGCAACTTATTATATAATAATTCATGCTCTTTAATTCTCTTTTTCAATGCACATTTGGTCTCCCCAATGTAACTATAACCACAATGACATACCACTTTATATATAATATTACATTTGTTGCTTTTACCAATAGAATCTTTGCCATTAATAACCAATCTCTGAGTATTTGCACCCACATTAAATGCAACATTAAAATCAGAAGATACCAATGATGTAATCTTATTACAAACAATATCCTTTACATAAGGCAATGCTATCCATTTTTTATTTTTTATATTATCTCTTCTCCATCTATTTCTATACCTATATAGTGCACATGAAATATTTGTCCTACTATATCCCACACCCAATAAATCATTCACATATATTTCAATATTAATCATTTTATCACTCTGAAATTTACATAAAACATCATTTCTAAAAAGAAATGTTTTAAAACCAGCCAATTTATAGGTAAGTGGAACATTTGAATTTGGAAGAACAACTCCTGTAATTGATAATGGTTTTAACACCATTTTATTATTAATTTTATTCCCTTCTCTCCATAAAATCAAATCAAGATATTTTACACTCTTCACACCATCTTCAGAAGTAATAGTACACATTAATTCAGCAATATCATTTAATTTAATAAACAGTTTATGCACTATCATATTCGATGCTATAATAAGCACATCATCCACATACCTAAAATAACTTTTAACACCGGTCATAAAATATTCTTTTAAAATCATCCCTTCATAATATGACAACACATAACTACATCTAATTGTTGAAACAGGAAAACCCATAGGCCAATCTTCATCCATCATATACAACCGATCTTCAAATGTAGCTATCAAATTCTGATCAATAAATAATAACAAATCCTTTACAAACATACGATAAAACTTGCACACTCCTTTTTCATATAAAACTTGATCAATAATATTAATAGAGTCCTTTATTTTTATTCAACCATATAACTCTGCAACATCCAATGTAAATAATTTATCATCATTATCCAAAACAATATTATCAATCTTTTTAACTAAATCAAATGAAGATCCAGTTGTGTAATTACCAAAACCCAATTCATCTTGCAAAAACGTTCCCACAAAAACTGCTGCATGATAATACATACATTCTCCAAAATCCAACATCACTCTAATAGGTAATCCTTCCTTATGCACTTTTAAATTTCCAAAAATTCTTGGCATAATTGCAGCCGATGGATAAATAGATATATATAACTTTCTATCAAACACTTTCTTTAAATATGGCTTAAGTATAGTATTAATAAATTTTAATCTCACTGTATCAATAGACTAAGCATTTATCAATTTCAATTTTAATTTTTGAATTTGTTGATGAACCTTTTCTCTATATAAGCTTTTAAACATCAAACATAATCTTCCACCTTTATCTTTTTTACATGTAACATTATTATCTGATAAATATCTTCTTATTAAATTAATTTGTTTATACCACCGAATCATCACATTTTACATTAGAAATATTCAATGAAGATATTCTAGAAATCACCTTGTCTTGAGCATGATGCATCTCATAAGCACTTTCTATTGCTGCAATAACCTCCATTTTATAGTTTTTAATTGGACCTCCAACAAACTTTATTCCTTTCTCCAAAACTGAAACGTCAACCAAATCCAAAGGTTTATCAATTAAACTCACTATATTCTATTCCTTTTTCTTAAAGCCATTCCTCTGCTGAGCTTGTTTATTAAACAAAAAATTATTATTATATTTCCATATTAATCTCCGTTGTAAATATTCTTTATAAAAATCACAATTATTCTTGAAATCCAGCCAATCTTCAAATTCATTATCACAAATAAATTTTTCTAAAACTGTCTTATGTTTTTCACTTGATTTAAATTTTTCACAACATGAATTTGTTACTTCATTAATAATCAATTGTTTAACTTTACCAATTACCATTTTACGTCCATCAATTACACCATTAATATTAATGCAACAAAAGTTGGGATAAACATTACTGCTTTGACAAAGTTTTAAAAATTCAATCCTGTGGTGTGAGAGTTTGATAATATTTAAATATTAACGTATTGCTACTTAAGATGGCGGAATATGCTGAAGCTGCTATAGCAAAGAATTTTAATCTTTAATTTTATATAGGCATTTTTTAAAATTTTGTAGTTTTTATTCTAATGAATATATATATACCTGTACAAATATTGGGTATTTTGAGATCAGACTTTCACACAACCTTCAACTCTCTACACTATCTTATACCACTGATACACTTGACCATATATATTTCTAAAAGATAAATATTTACCAATAACATATTTCGTGCTAAACCAGCACTCACCAGTTGGAAATGTTTTAATAATATTTAAAAATTCAAATATATTTTTTCATTTCAATTATGGTGACTTTATTTTTATTTAAATAGGCTCTAATGGTTTACTTATAATACAAATTTTATTTGTTTCTAATATATGAATTTATTATTGTTTCTAATATTATTTTCCATTTACTTTCAAGCTATAATATGTTACAACCATCAAGAACTCAGTGGAATAACTATGATAATCGCAGTTAGGAAATCAATAACGACAAATTTATTAATTATATTGTACGAAACATTTTCAGTCAAAAAGATTATTTATGAAGAAATCACCAATTTTGAAATAAATTTTTTAACAACTCATAATATGCAAAATTCATAAAGAATAATTTTAAAAAAGGCATACTTATGTAATTTACCTGATTTCTAATACTGTAGAAATTAAGTAGTACAATGATGTATTCTTTTATAAGATATATTTTTGAACTAATTGATAAAAAGTTCAGCAGTTTGAACAGTAGATGTGGTAGAACTAAAGTCTTGGGTTTTGAACTCAAAAAATCATCACAACAATATTAAATCTGCAAAATTTTCATTGGTTAAAATTTAAAAGTGATATAAAGATACAGATAAAATATAAAATAGTCTTTTAATATCTTTTTTGTTATAGAGGAACAGTGATAAAGGAAATAGTACTCAGCAGTTTTTTCCCCTAGGAAATAACAATTTTAGATTTTTTAATTTTTTACTTTCTAAGTGAGAAATAGCTACATATCTATTTGCCTACCATTATAAAAAGATATTTCGTCATTTTTAACTACAGACAAAAAAAAAGGAATTCCCAAACTTTATCTTTTATATATCCTAATGTTTTCGTCTTTTTGCTTTTTTAATGAAAGATATAAATATGCTTTTGCCCTACATGAGCTATTTAAACACTGTTTTACCTAAGTGCACACATAGAATTATGTATATATTAAGAGAAATTTGAATTCAGACTTACAAGCTCTTTTCAACAATGCATTCTATCACATACAACCAATACACATGCCCTCACACATGGGAAAAAATAAATGATCTCCAATAAATGTATTTGGCACTAAACTAGCATTCATCATGTGGTCCAGATCACCATATCCCACAAATATATACACTCAGTGTTCAGTCTATATTAAGATAACAAATCTTCAAACTTTAATGGACAAGTTTCTAAATTCTCCAGTCTCCAATTTTTTTTTAATATAGACTGAGCACTGATTGTATATATGTGTGGAAGATGGTAATATGGAGTAAATGATTAGGGCTGGTTTGAAACAAAATATGTTTATTGGAGATCATTTATCTTTTTCACATGTATGTGGTCATATGTATTAGTTGTATAAGATTGAATGCATTGCTATAGAGAGCTTAAAAGTCTAAATTCAAGTCCCTTTTAATTACATCAAATTCAGTATATATTTTATATATATTAAAATTCTGTACCACATATTCTTAAGATATATGAATAAAGTAGTCTAAAAAGCAAATGCTGGAAAACAGATGATATGGTAAACTAACACTTTCAATCCCCTACATATGTTTTCATCATTTGTTCAGTATTAATCCAAACCAAATTATTAGACTTTAATTATTAAGTGCCAAATTTTTTGCACTGAAAAAAACAGACAATCATTTAAGATAAATATATTAATGGTAAGTACTAATCATTTATTACATCAAAGATTATCCATAGTTTAAATATAAAGGCTTTCAATGTCAGTTGAATATTTGATTATTAATTAAACATCAAAAGTAGCAATTACTTAACTTCATTCTTTTTCCATATGTAACATCTTTTCAGGACATACTTAAAACTTTGTATGTTTAATATGTATATATCCTTAATTAACATTTAAAGTTTATATATGTGTTAGGGATAATCTCTAGTTTAATAAATGATTAATAATAATTATTAATGTAATTGTTTGAAGTGATTGAAATCAAAGATGTGAATGTAGAAGATTTGACATTTGTAAATCAAAATGTAATATATATACAATTTATTTATTTTGAGATGGCGAAGTCACATAAGTATCCATCCTTATTAAATTTAACTAAGTAATTAGTCCATATTATCACTCAATGAAAATTAGATAATGTCTTCGCTCATGTGATGTGATGTGATGTATAGTTGTATGGTGACAGGATTAAAGTAATCAATCAAAATTAAGAAAGTTTGACATTGCATTACCTTTTCAAATCATTGAACCTTATTTGAACATGTTTAATTAGATGAATTGCATATATACTTATATTAAGGCAAGACAGACATTATTTCTATTTTTAATTTTTCTTTTATACATTTATTTATTTATTAAAAATAAATAATGGAACAGTTTTACTGCTGGGACTCGATGAAAACTTCAAGCACGGAAAGCTTCCTTGCTCGAATCTACGCAGATTTTTCATTCAAGAGTGTGATATACTCAAGTACTGCGTTAAATCACGTACAGCATTCATTTAATAAGTTGTCTTTGTTTTGTCAGAGTGTGCATGTTTAAATAAATCTAATTTACTTGTTAAATCACTTAGAACCTTTGTTTCACTTCAGAATGTGTTTTCTTCGTTGTCTAATCTAATCCCAAAAGTGTTTATACAGAATGTCTTTAAAGCAAATTTTAAGAATTTAACAGTATAAACTATTCTTAGTTAGAAGAAGTTTCATTAAACTTGACACCTTTGTAGAGAATTAAAAATATTTACTAAAACTATCTATTTTACTTTTATAAGAAAATAATTTTACAGTTTTGTTGAGAAATATAAAAAAAACTCTTAATAGAAAATAAGTCTTAGGAAAATTAATTTCATTTATTTCTACTGTTAAAATGCTGCATAAAATTTAAAACTAAACATGCTTTTTTTAGAAAAATAATGCACATAATTACAAATGAATTATTATTGTAAAATATGTTTACAATTCTTTTGTTTCAGTATTTTCTTTGTTACTTTATAAGTGATTTTAAACAAATTTGTATAACGCCTAATATTTTAAAATCTATCAAAACAAACAATAACTTCAAAATATACAAGAAATATTGCTGAAGTAATGAAGTATAAAAAGATCCATAGATTCAAAAAAAATTTATTTACTGAAAAAACCCTTTCATTTTGAGTACACTTGTAATGATTGTAATTGTTTCTATGTATATTGTAACTGTATGAAAGTAAGCAAGTTTTGTTCTCGTTCACTAATTGCTGCCCAAGTGGTAATAGTATGAAATTGGTGACCATTATATCTTTAAATCTGCTTAATTCCTATGCTAAATTAATAGTTATAAATGGTCTGGGCTTATAATAGCTTTGTATGAATGTATCATTAAATAAATGTAATTAAGATTCAAGACCACTTATTAACTGTATATTCCAGAAACAAAGTGTAACTTTGATCGAATCTAGACTATACTCATGACATAGACATTTATATGTGTATGGCATTTTAATTTATTTCTATATTTCTAGGTATGGGTTATGGGTAGCTCAACATCTTAAACAAATGTTTATAAAACATTTAAATGTTCTCAATGTAAGATACATGTGTATTACTAATTCATATTTTATGCCATGACCAAAAGTGCAAATATAATGTAGTTGTGAAATGAATTTATACCACATAAAAAAATCAAACAGAGTTAAATTTTGAATAAAGCATTGCTTCATTTTTTATTATGATATAGATGAGAAGCAACAATAAAAAGAAAATAACAAGATAGTAATGGCCATTTTAAACTTTCAAGGAACTCATAAAATAAATGGTAATATTTATTATTTAAAGATTTCTCTAATGCATAAATATTAAATGAAGACAGTTTATTATATGCTTAAATAATGTGAAGTTATTAATAATAAAGCTTAATATAACAAATTTGTATTAACAAGAAAAGTGTAAAAGAAATATACAGAAAAAAAAATGATCCTTTTCATTTTAACAAAAACACTGAAGAACTATAATACAAATTAAATATCTTTATATATATATAAACTGATGTGCATGTATTATTATACAAAAATAATAATAATAATAATAGCTATCTATTCTTATGGTTCTACCTATCTGTGGGCACAAAATTCATAAATTATATAGCAAAACAATAAAAGAGTATGAAGCTTGTTTAGGCTTTGTTTTAAGTTATGATTGATCAATCATATTTTACGAATTGTGTATATATGGATTTCCACTTTTTTTTTGTTTATTGAGAGAAACATTATTTTATTTAACAGTTTCTTCTCCTATATTCAATGTTTAGACTATCTTTCTTGAAGTAGTTAATAAAGATGTGTGAGTTCATAACTGTTTTTGATATTGTTTTTCCTAATATTGTCTTTGATGAATGACAGTATGATTCAGATAATTTGTTGTAATATATTCCTTTTTACAATTGCATCTTAGGTTTTAAATATAAAAAGTCACATACATAATCTGGCAGAGGGATAGCACATATCTTGAACAGTCTAATTCTTTATCACTTTTAGGAGATTTATTAATGAAATTTACCTATTTTTATAATATAATTTAGCAATCATGATAACACATCACTGATATAATACATGTATTTAGTATATTTAATTATTATCAATGAAAATTTAAAATTTTATACAAGTGACCATTTAAATATGGCTTGACAAACATTGAGTTCAACCATAAGGTTACAGTATATATAAAATTTTATTTTTTTATTTCAAGAATCTAATCATGTAAAATCTATCTAATGCTTTCTACCTCCTTATAGTATTTAAAAAATCAATTCATCAACATACACATTCAATAGCAAAGAAATAAAATCTAACAGAAATCTCTATTCTCAACCTTCTTTTATTCATCTATTACTGTAGATTAAATTATGAGATTCTAATATCATATCTTTGTATATTATCTCAAAGTCTTTACAAAAATTTTAATAATATACTATGTGATAAAAAAAATGTAATTTTCTCATAGATTGATTTGAAATTATGTAGACACTTGTTGGGTCAACATTCGCAGCCTACTGGAATCCTTAATTTTTTGGCCCAAGATTGAAAAGCTCCAAATTCTAATTAGATAAACATCAACAAATGCATTTTGTTTACTACTATCCATAAACTGTGACACCAAGTTGTAACCATATGAAATTGATTAGCAGATTCCTTTAAATCTGTTTAATTCTTATGCTAAGTTCACAGTTATAAATGGTCTGTGCTCATGCTAATATATACTAATGCATCATTAAACAAACCTAACGATGACTCAAGACCACTTGTTCACTGTATATTCCAGAAATAAAGTGTACCTTTCATCAAATCTAGACTATACTCATTCTATAGATATTTATATATGTATGAGGTTTTAATTTATTTTTTATATGTATAGGTATGAGTTTTGAGTAGCTCCAAATCTTAAATAAATTATCATAAAACATTTAAATGATTTCAGTGTAATGTGAATGTGTATTAACAATTCATATGCTGTGCCATGACAAAATGTGCAAATATGATGTAGTTGTGAAATAAATGTATAATAAAAAAAATACAACACAGGTAAATATTGAATAATGTGTTTGCTTCTGCTTTTATTGTGACTGAGAGGCAACAACAAAAATGAAAATAACAATAAGATAGTACTTAAGCTTTCAACAAATTTATAAAACAAATAGTAATGTTTATTATTTAAATATTTCTCATGTGCATGAGTATTACAATGAAGACAGTCTATTATGTGCTCAAATAATAATACTTAATATAACAAATTTGTATTAAAAATGTGCAAAGGAAATATGTAGAAAAAAAAGATGACATTCTTTGTTTTAACCTAAATGCTAAAGAATTGTAATTCAGACTAAATGTCTTTTTTTTATATAGTAACAAATCGATGTGTGTATTGTTATGTAATACCAAATAATAATAATATAATGATAATATGAATAATAGCTACCTTCTCTTACTGTTTATCAGTACACATAAAATTAATAACTTATATAGCAAAACAATAAAATGGTTAGAAGCTTGTTTATACTTTGGTCAATTAAGTTATAATTGATCAAGCATATTTACAAATTATGTATATATACATAGTCACCCCTTTTGTCTTTTTGGTTGTTTATTGAGAGCAAACATTTTATTCAACAGTTTTTTCTCCTTGATTCAATGTTTAGACTATTGTTTCCTGAAGTAATTAATGAAGATGCTTGAGTTCACAAAAGTTTTTTATTATCATTTTTCAGAAATATTACTAAAATCATTCTTTCTTTTATTTTTACTGTAATATTTTATATAAATCCAATTTATCCAAACCACTTTGAACACTTTTTAGCAAAAACCTTTTATTGTACACATATAATACACATACATCTATATTTTGACTGTTCTAAAGTCTTCTTCAGAGCTATGATATAATGAACAAAATGAAATAAAATACATAACTAACTGGATTATTTATTTGGGATTAATTATATTTATTTCAAATATATTAGGTTTTGTTATATATTTTATGTAGTTCTTAGTTTTTATTGTTTACATTTTTTATGGTATTATTTATATCGTTATGTATTTTATTTTGTACATTGTATCTTAGCTATGAAGAAGACTGCAGGACAGTGAAAATGTAGAAGTGTGTGTATATATATGTACAATAAAAAGTTTTTGTTAAAAAGTGTTCAAAGTGATTTGGATAAATTGGGTTGTTTTTTTTAATATCACCTTTGATTCAGATAATTAGCCATAATATCTTCCTTTTTACAATTGCTTCTCAGATATCAAATATCAGTCTCTTTCTTCTCCAAGGTTGAATGCATTGATTAAATATTCAATTATTTTCCTTATCTCTGCATATTTATGTCTATCCATGTTATATTTATATAAGATAGAACATGCAAATGAGAGAATGAGAAAATCTTTAGACAGACAGTTTACTTTTTAGTGCATCCTGTTAAATATGCAAGATATACATGGATATTTATCATTCTGTTGATAAGAGTAAAAATAATAAGATAATAAATTTTTAAGAAGTTTCTTCTTTGAAACGATGAGACTCCTAATTTCAGGATTGTGTATTTGATCCTCATATTGGGAACACAATTGTAACCATGAGAAAGTGAGCAAAATTCAAATTGTTTATTATGATCTGTAAATTGTGGTGACAAGTCATAAATTATAATTATATAAAATTGTTTGGCAGATTTCTTTAAATCTGCTTAATTACCATGCTAGGTTCACAATTATAAATGATTTGTCCTCATGCTAGCATTTGTACTAATATATCTTTAAATGAATCTAACATCACTTGTTTATTGTACTTTCCAGAAATTAAAGATACATTTGATCGAATCTAGACTATACTCTTGATATATATATATATATATATATATATCAAGAGTATAGTCTAGATTCGTATCAATATATATATATATATATATATATATATATTGATTTTTAATTCACTTTCTATACTTATAGATATGGTTAATAGATATGTTCAAATTTTAAACAATTGATCATCAAACATTTAAAAGTTCTCAGGGTAAGGTACATGTATATTACCAATTTATATTCATACCAATATATTATCAATTTATATTCATGCCATGACCAAAAGTGCAAATATCATATAGTTGTGAAATAAATTTATAACACAAAAAAATCAAAGTTAAATTTTGAATAAAGTATTTGCTTTATCTTTTACAGTGTCATAGTTGAGAGGCAACAATAAAAAAAAAATAGTAACGACCATTTCTTTATTTAATATTTCAATAAACTTATAAAATAGTTGGTAATATTTAGTATTTAATCATTTTTCAAGTGCATGAGTGTTAAAATGAGACAATGTAAAAAAAAAATACCCAGAAAAGAATGACAGTCTTCATTTTAATATAAAAGTTAAAAAATTTGAACACCGATTGAATGCCACTTTGTTTTATACATATAGTAATAAAATAATGTGTTTGTAGTTCTACAATACCAAAAAATAATAATGATAATAATAATAGATACCTGTTATTATAGTTCTACCTATATGTAGGCACAAAATTAATAAATTATGTAGCACAATAATGCTTGGGTTGTATGATTGATCAATTATATTTTACAAATCATATATATATATATCAAGAATATGCATGTAAAATGCTATATTAGGGACATCTACAGGTCTTAACTACAAGCTTATGCTTTGGAAGAAAAGAGGGAAACCCTTCTTTACTTCAACCTACTTTCTATTTAAATAGGTGAAGCTGAAGTGGTAATCAATGTGCGTTTAAATTAATTTATAAATTAATCATATATACATAAATTTTACATTTCTTTTTATTTATTGATAGCTAGCATTAATTTTTTTAACAGTTCCTTCTCCTTGATTCAATGTATAGACAATCACTTCCGGAAATAATTGATGAAGACGAATGAGTTAAGAATAACGTTTTATTATTTTTTTTAATATTGTCTTTGAAGAAAGTCAGTATGATTCACAAAATTAGCTGTAATATTTTCATTTTTACATTTACTTCTCAAGTATTAAATATCACTCTTTTTTCCAGGTTGGGATGAGTTTATTAAATATATGATTTCTTACTTTAGCTATGCATGTTTACGTCCATGATGCTCCATTGATGTAAGATGAAACATACAGATGAAGGAATGGAAAAATCCTTAAATGGATGGTTTGGTTTCTAGTGCATCCTATCAATTATGAAATATATAAATGGAGGTTTATATTTCCATCAATAAGAGCAAAATAAATAGGGTAAAATTTTTCTAATAACTTTTCTTCACTGCATCTACGAAGCAAAAACCAAAAAAAAAAAGTATGTTCTTTTTCACATATATATAATTGCAATAAGACGCGTGTGGTTTCTTACCTTTTATTGTTGATGTAAAAGATAACAATGGTATTATAAGTTATTATACTACAATATTTTAGAATGATTATTTAGCTAAGAAAAGGTTAAAATTTAAATAACTAACAAATACCTCCATTTTTTTTTAAATTTTGGTTATAATTATTTTTATATCATTTTAAAACAATTCACAAATTTCATTTTACTTTCATTTTTTTGTTGTTGTTGTTTTTGTTATGGTTTGTCTTTAATACTCTTAGATAAAAGATTACTTTTGTAAATGTCAGAAAAGGGAATACTCATAATGACAAATGTAACTTGATACAAAATCTCTGAAATATTTTTTAAAAAAATATTATTTTTTGATAGCAACTGAGAGTAATTATTGGACTATTTTATTCCTTACAATATATATATACACACACAACACTTTCTTAAAAAAAAAAAACCCAATAACACAACTTCTAATATTCAAATTAAATACTGATGATAGTTTAAAAGTTTCTATCTAGAACAGTTTAAAATATTGTGGCAATTCTATGGTTTCAGAATCATTGAAAGTCTTTCTAATATATATAAGATTTTGATTTTTGTCTAAAGGATGCTTTGGTTATTCTATTTTTAAAAAAATAGTTATTTAATGGTTATGTTTTTTCGCAAAGGCATTTTTTTCCAAAATTTTTTACTTAAGTAGCTTGACTTCATTCTAAGCAAATAACTTACCAACGCGATTTCTAAGAATTAAAAAGTACTTTGCGTTTAAATTTAATGCCATGCTAATGCAAAATTTATTGCTTTAATAAATAATTTGCATATTGCTTTAACGGACTTTGTCAAGAAATTTTATTTATTTAATCTAACAGATTTGAACACCATTTAACAAAAGTTTATTTATTTAATACAGATTTTACATGGTGGAATAAAATGAAATGTTATTATAATATATGGAAAGTTTGAGATATTTCAAATATAATTCGAATATGTACTAACTTTAATTTTGTTTTTGATTTTTATGAATCATTGATTAAAATGAATTCAGATAAATTGGTAGAATAGTTAAGTTGAATTTATTAAAAATAAATAAACAATAACTTTACCTTTTTGACTTTTTGATTTGATTATAATATTTTTTTAACAATTCAAAAAATGGGACTTAAATCCATTATAAATTAGAATATAACATATAAAAAATTAGTTTAATAATCAGTGTTATTTTAATAAAAGAAAAAAAAAGTTAAACAACTCTTAGCTGGATCAATGGTTATCAACTTAAGAATATGTCATATAAATACTTTGGACCTTAAATCTTAAAGTGCAGTAGACCATAATGTGTGGCTGTTGATTTTAATGTATTAAAATATAGGGGAATTCATTGTTATATGACTACTTCAATTATATTATATGTATTATTAAATTTGAGACTTGGACTCCTTATCAATTTAACATAAATGCAGTAGAAAAAATCACTTATGGATGCTTTTTTTTTTCAAATATAATGACAAAAATCATAAAACATTATGCTGTTAGAGTCTTTTATAAAAATTCCTTTCTTATTGGATTGTACATGTAAAATATCTAAATGATAACAAACTTCCTAAAAATTATTTTATTGTTAATTTTATTACAACTTTCATGGAAGATGCAGCCCTTTATAATGTTATAAGATTATCTCAAAGAAACTTTGAAGAGTGCAATAAGGGTTGCTTTCAATGAAAAGATATCACTGCATATAGAATACACTTAAGAGTAGATAAAATAGAAAAAAAATGTTGCAAAAAATATAGATCAGCATTATTGGAAAAGGACTTTTTTTTTGTTTTTGCCACAAAACAAATAGATCTACAGAAATATTGAAGGCCAATGAAAAAGAAAAACCAAAGGTATCCAGTTTGCAGTGAAGAATAATAGTTATTTTAAAAATAAAGTTTCTTTAGAGTTAAATATTGAGAAGAATTCTATTTTAAATTATGATTCAGGTGAAATAAATGCAGGCCTATTGATATTATGAAAACTATGGAAATTCAAAAAAATATTCAAGATATTATTGTAAGTTGTTGTCCTTGTGATTTTATGCTTCAACATTAAGACAATTGTTCTTTAAAATACATTTTTTGATTTTACAGATGGGATTGTTAACAAAATTTCAAAAATTATTATAATTTTTTTAAAATTATATTCATTTTGGTCAATTTTCTAATTTTCCTTCTTTTAAGGCATTTATTAAAATAAATGGCTCTAGCTTGATTGTATATTTTGCAGTTTAGATTATGAAAATATTTGTCAATTAGTTGTTAGATTAAGAAATATTAATGTTTTTTTTTCTGTTTCAGGAGTAATGTATATTGTTTTTCTAATAAAATAAAAGTTATTCTTGATTTTCTTTTGTTCTTTAAGGATTCAATATACTTTATGTGTATTAAATTATTTTATAAAATTAAAATTGGAAGTTATTGTTTATGATATTTTTTTTTATATCCACTTCACAACAAACTCTACCTTTCTATTTTGAACAGATTCAAATGAGAAATTTATATAGAATCTTCCACATTTAAATATTTCAATTTTATAATCAAATATTTTTATATGTAATATATTGATAATATTAACATTATTTATTAGAAATGTAAAAATTTTCAAGCATAGACCATTTAAAAGTTAACATGTAATATTTTAAAAATATAAAAATAATTTTCTAGATGAAGTTCTTATTTATAATATTGGAGCTTGCCATCATTGAATAAACTTATTTATAGTAAAAGTTAGAAGGAAATATTAGATAGTCATTAGACAATTTTTTGTATTGAAAAGTGAGCAGAATGAAATAGTTATTTTATTAAAATAAAAATATATTTAGAGTTAGTTATTTAAAAAAAAATATATAAGTAAAGATACCATTTAACAAAGGTGATTCCAGTTTGGCAAGTAGAAACTGCTTTTGCTTTCTATAATACAATTTTTAAAAGTCATCATTCGAAAAATAAATATTTTCAAAGAAAATTTTTTGTGGTGACATTATTTTTTGGTTTAAAATAAGTTTTTACCAAACATGTTGCATAAATAGCCTTCCATTTGTAAAAAAAAAAAAAAAAAAAATACTAAAAATTACAATTTTCCTGTTATTTGGTCTCAAGTTAAAACACTCAGGCAAACAGAAATTCTCATTTCTAATGACATCCAAGCCACCTCCTTTATGTAATTATTATGCAAATAAATTATATTTAATCATTCAAAAGGCTATTATCATTGCCTAAAAGATTTGCATAAGGCTGGCATGCTAGATTTTCTTTAACTAATACATTTAATATAGTAAATTCATAATTATTAATAACATCTATGTTCTTTATTACTTTTGCAATGCTTTTTTACAAGCAAATATGACAGTTTCAATAGCCCACACATTCAGGTCAAGGTATATTTTATTAATTTGTAGAATTGGGTTTTTTTAGAACTATTATTTACTAAAGTTGTCTACAAGTTTTTTTTTTGTTTGTTTTTTTTTAAACTGTTGCATTATTTTCAACCAAAAACATATACAAGGACAAAATGATTATTTTAACTTGTTTATTTTCAAAAAAACTACAACCAAATCTCATTATGTATGTTTATTTAGTTGTTTTATAAACAAAAAAAAAAAATGAATGTCATTTTCAATAGTCCTCTACAATGTAGTATTGATTTAAATGAAACGCACACCAATTAATATTTTCACTTTATTTTAGTCAAGAAAATAATTGATTATTTCCTTTGACTTTATTGTTTTCTCTTGCAGAAATCTCATAAACTACCTCCACTTATAAATTTTTGATACTCGTCACCTATTTAAGCATGCAATAAAACTTATGGAGATTTAGCCTACTATGATTTCAACATTGTAGTTGCAACCTTTTGCTATTATTATTATTTTTTAAATACTTTCTATAAATTTATTTTGTCTATATATATATATATATATTGCGTTTTTATTTCTTTAATTATTTGTACTATTAAGATCATATTTTTTTGTTGTTTATTGCTAACTTTTATATTTAAAAATACTAATAATAATTTGTAATATATAGGGTATATGAGCACAGACTTTCACACGTCCCACCACTCTCCACTCTATCTAATAACACTGATACACTCAAGCACATATATGCTGAAAAGATAAATAATCACCAATATACGTATTTCATGCTAAACCAGCAATCATCAGTTGGTCCAGATTATCATCTCCCACACATATATACCATAAGTGCTCAGATACATATTAAGATAAACAATCTTCATACTTTAATGGACAGGCTCCAATCTACTACACACTCCAACTCTTTTCAGCATATATGTGCTTGAGTGTATCAGTGTTATTAGATAGAGTGGAGGGTGGTGGGACGTGTAAAAGTCTGTGCTCATATACCCTATATATTACATATATAGACACAGGTATGTAATAAGCCTGTGTTTCAGTTAATAATAATTTGTATAAGTAAATATGTTATGTTTGTTCTCATTTATTTGCTTAATTTCTAATGTTTTTAGTCCTGTATTAATTGTATTATCATTTGTAAAAAAGTACACATACTATTTTATTTTTATTTAATTTTGTTTACATAACGTATATTATTTTTCTTTATAAAAAAATAAAATCCTCCTTTTTGTACCATTTATCGCTTCGTACTTTTAGTAGTAGTCGGATAGACCCCCCCTCCCTGCCTCCATCCCCCCCCCCCAGGATCAAAAATTGTTTTTAAGAGCACGGTAAATGACTGTTTGAAGTATAGCAATGGTGATATATATACACAAAACATTCGTTTTAATACATGTTGAATATATATTTATAATAAACACTGTAATTAAATAATTCTGAAATTATATATATGTTGTTAAAATATCTTGACAGAGGTAAAAATATAAAGGTTTACGTTTGTTGTTTTTATGGTTTTGCTTTTTATTTGAAATACTGTAAAATTAGTCATTAAATTTGTTTTCCCTTCCCTCTCCCCTTCTCCCGCCATTTTCATTTTCTGGAGGGTAAAAACACATTAATAATGGATTTAAGAACTGTCGAATATTTTTTTTTAAGTGCATGTTGTTTTTTTTAAAGTTAGATTTGAAATAAAAATAAAGTGCAATTGACAAGGAAATTATAAATTTCCTCTCAATTTTATTCCTACTAACAAAGATGCCGACTATCAGATTACAGAAATGTTTTGTTGGTAATGATAATACACTTTTTGCCCCACGTAAATTGTTAATACGAGCAAAAGTATATGCATTCTATTTCTAGGCACATCTGTTTAAGAGTAGATATAAAGGCTAGTTTTATGTGTAATCTATATTAAAATATATAAATATTCTCTTCGCATTAATATTTTTAATAAAGATGTTATTAAATTAAACTAATAATTGAATTCTATTTTTTTAGGACTAGTTCCAGACTTTGCTCTGTCTTTCAAGTGTGAAGATTTGCAAAATACTATTATTGACTTAAAGCAAAAATGCGACGGAAAAACGGATTGTTTAAACGGTCAAGATGAAAGTGTGAAAGAATGCGGTAAATATTAATTAAAAATCTAAAAAAAAAAAAAAAATTTCGAATTTGAATTACATATTTTTAATTTACTTTTATCTACATGTGTTTTAAATATTTAAATAAAGATTGTTTTTGATCTATATATTAGCTACTGCGGTGATAAAATGTACTGATTATACATATAGAATCATCACAATTGGGAGGAAAATGTAGCATTTATTTTTGTTTTGTTTTACAGCAAATATTTCCTTTTTTATATATGTATGCTAATTTTAAAATGAAGAAAATAAGTGAACATACGGGCACCATCTGAAAAATTAAATTCCTAAACTTAAAACATTTTTTTTTTTCTGCAATGTTTCCATTTATTGATCTTTTTTAGCTCTTTATCACATCATCATAATTTGCAAGTATTATCGATCCATGATATAGTTATTTTCAAATTTGACACTTTTCTTCACATTATACAAACATGTTTTCTTATTATGTCCATCCATCTCACATATGTTCTCTCTATATCTTTTACAAACTTTTGAATCATATTTAAAACTTCAACTCTCCATCTATTTTGTCTTTGCTAACAGTATAGTCAATGCAGTTCCATTTCATATTTTTGTTATTATAATAGTATTAGCTGTTTGATTGTATTTATTGTTTGGACTATTTCCATCATCTAATATGAGTACTGAATGTCTATAGAAAAAGTTACTTTATTTACACATTCCAAACACATTCAACTCTTAGTAATAGAGCATCAAACAGGTTATATATGCACAATATTTCAAGAGGTATTATTCTCACCTCTTCTTCAGATATAACTGGCCTGACCAATGATAGTACTAGCATGGAAATCTTGAATATTGAATTTTAAGTTAACACTCTAACCAACTGAGCCATCCTGCCAAAGGCAACAGTCAGTAGAAATTTCTTATACTTATCTATGAGGTTCCTCCTACTTTCAGCACTTTTTCTTCTTAAGAGCAAAGTGGTTTAGTGGTATCCATATATTATGTATTGGTATCCATACATTATTTATAGTTATATTAGGTTGAATTATAGGATTGTTTGCTTCATGTGAGCAGCTTATTTAAGCTTTCTTCTTTGTACCTTTTCTTCTCTATCCAATATTTTTTGTGTTTTCCCAATTGAAAATATGTTCATTGTACATACATGGTGTGCTAACTTAGACATATCTCTTTTATCTCTTCTAATCAACAGTTTATGTTTCTGCAAGTACTTTTCAATTGCGACAACTGGTCTCACCATTATATGTTTTTCCACATTCGCATGGTAATTCATAGATGCAGTTTTTTCTTTTCATCATTTCAAGGTTAAAACTTTGAAGATGTTAGAATTGCTTGTAATGTGGTATGGATTTGAAAGGCTGTTCTGATGTTTTATTGATTGCAGAGTTTCCTTAATAAGTCTTCTATTTTTGGGCTATATGGGTACATTACAGTACAAGTAGTTGTTTTATGTTTTTTTTTTGTTATCTATTTAAGATTTTCTTAATAATAGCTGATGGATTAATTTAATAAAAGTTTTTTCTATACTTTTTTTCAAATGGTTGGTTTCTAAACATATTTCCTTTTCCCTGTTCCATAGTGATGGTATAACTTTATGTTTTGGGTTTCTGGTGTGATTGAATGTCCAAGCTAAATATTTTCTTGTGTGTGTAGGTTTTCAGTAAACTGTACTTTTGACTTTTCCACAGAGGGGTCTTGTCACCAGAATATCTAAGCAGGCCATTTTTTGTTCTTGTTCTGATTCTATTGTGAAATATAATCAAGGGGATATGTTGTTGATGTGTCTCCAGAAAGTTTGTAATAATGCTTCACCATGTAGCCATACAACAAATGTCTCATCTACATAGTAAAGCCAAATTTTAGGTGGGTATAGAGTAGTTTATATGGCTGTGATTATAAGTTCTTCTATGTAAATAATGCTAATCAGGGGTGAGAATGGGGATCCCACAGCCATTTCTTGATTTTGTTGGAAGAATTCAGTATTCTATTAAATGTAGGTTGTTTTTATGCAGAATGTTAATAGTTCCATTATACTATCAATAGGAATAGTTGTTCTGGTTTGGAGGCCATTATCACCATTTAATACTTTCCCTACAAGCATCCTTCTCTACAAGCATTGTCTATTGTAAGAAAAATATTAAATGGTGATAATGGCTTACAAACAAAACAACTCTTCCTATGGATAGTATAATGGAATTATTAATATTCTGCATAAAAACAATCTACTTTCAACATAATACAGAATTCTTGTGACAAAATCAAGGAATGGCTATGAGATCAACATTGTCACTCCTGATTAGCAATATTTACATAGAAGAACTTGAAACCACATCCATAAAATCTACTCCATATCCTCCTAATGTTTGGCTTTGCTATGTGGATGATACATTTGTTGTATTGCTACATGGAAAAGCACTATTATAAACTTTCTGGAGACACAACAACAACATATCATCTTTGATTAAAATCACAAAAGAATCAGAACAAAAACAAAAATTGGCATTCTTAGATGTTCTTGTGATAAGACTCCTTCATGGCAAAATCAGTACCACAATTTACCAAAAACCTACACATAGAGAAAATACTTAGCCTAAACATCCAATTACATCAAAAAGAAGTTATGCTATCACTACAGAACAGGACAATATAAGTTCATTCAGAAACCAGCTACTTAGTAAAAGAAAAGGTCTATATAAAACAAACTCTTATTAAAAATGGTTATCCATCAGTTATTATTAAGAAAACCATAAATAGACAACAAAAAGAACCATCAAAAGAAAAAATTATTTGTACTGTACTGTATCCATACACTCCAAAACTAGCAGACTAATTAAGGGAAATTTGCAATCTGTATAACATAAGAACAGCCTTCCTGAACCATGCCACATACCACACTACAAGGAATTCTAATATCTATAAAGCCTAAACTTGAAATGCTGAAAAGAAAAAAAACTGCATTTATGCAATACCATGTGAATGTGAAAGAACATATATTAGTGAAAACAGACATCCCATTGAAAAGCACTGGCAAGAACACAAACTGATGATTAGAAGAGTGAAAACATATGTGTCTGAGGTGGCAGGCCATGCATGTACCAATGACCATATGTTTAATTGAAAAAGACCAAAGGTATTGGATAGAGAAAAAAATGTGCAGACAAGAAAATTTAAAGAAGTCCACATGGCAATGGCAAACAATCCCACAAGACACCCTAGTGTGACTATACATAATGTATGAAAACCACTAACCAACATTGATCTTAAGAAGAAAAAGTGGAGAAATCAAGAGGATCCTCTTAGCTAATTATATAAAATTTCTACCTATAGTTGCTCTTGGGAAGATGGTTCAGTAGGCTAGAGTGTTATCTTAAAATTCAGTACACAGTAATGTAAAGGTTCTGGTTTGATTCCCATGCTAAAATTGTCACTGGTCAGTACTAGCAACACCTGAAAAAGAGGGGAGAATAATACATTTCAATACATTGTGCATATACTATTCTGTTTGATGTGCTATTACTAAGAGATGAATATATTTGGTATATATTAATAAATACTTTTCTGAAGATATTCAATACTCATATTAGATAATTCAAATAGTTCAAACAACAAATACAACTAAAATACCATCATCACAAATCTTCATAAAAATTTTAACTGTTTGATGTTTCACTAATCTATTTAATTTTCAATTGTTTTTTGTTATTCCTAATATATATCTTTTTAGACTTTACTATGTGATGCAAAATCTGTTTTGTTCTACTGCTAAGTTTATTTCTCATATTTGTAAGTAAGAATTGATTTTATATATATATATATATATATATATATATATATATATATATATATATATATATATATATATATATATATATATATATATATATATATCATTCACTAGAATAAAAACTACAAAATTTTAAAAAAAGCCTGTATAAAATTAAAGATTAAAATTTTGTAGTTAAAATTTTGTAGTTTTTATTCTAGCAAATATTGTTATTATACTTATATTATTTGATATTATATATATATAATATTGTTATTTTTACAAAAAAAAAACTCACTTCATCCAAAGTTAGTTTCATGTTTAACTTTATCCATTGTGTCTCCATTTGGTATTTGTAATAGTTAAGTTATTTTAATTCAGGATTATCTGTATTTAGCTTCTTCTTCCTGATAATTTCACTGAACATTATATAATTAGTCTCTTTAGTATTTATCTCTAATCTTATTTTTTTACTATCATTTGATAATTATTTTGTAACTTTTTCAAAAATATGAAGCACTATTTGCAAATTAATCACATCATCTTCCAACTGTAGTTGTGTAAATAGACTGCATAATCTATACAATATATGTTGTAAAACTGTGGATAATTGAAAGTTTTTAAGTGATACCCAATTATTTGAGTTGATAAGAATAAAATAATCCTTTATTTTAAGACAGTATTATGTTTTGTCTTGATTTGTATTTGTAATTCAAGTTAATAAACTGTTATCTTTGTTCTTTATAACTTTAGGCTAAGTACACTTTCAGTGCAGTTCACAATAAATTGCTATGAATAAAGTTGAGCTTATGATATATTTCACCAAAGATACACATCCCTACAGGTTATAAAGAAGATAAAAACACTTCATTATCAAATATGAACAAACATTTGCAAATGTGAATTCTAAGACAAATAAAACTGAATATTTTTTGCTTTAATCCCATGAAGCTGCTTATTTTTGTCAAATACAGTCCTGATAATAAAAATTGTTATATTATTAAATGTATCATCTGACTTTTTTTAAAAATCAGTTTTTATAACATTATCAAAATATGTCTTCCATCAATTGAAAATATCACAATTGCTGTAAAATATAATTCAACTAATTGTTTTAATAACATTGTGATGTCATTTTCTTATCTCTGTGATATTCTCGAACATATTAATAAAGTTTCCATGTTAAAGCATTACTGTATCTTTTTAATTTTAATTTTCCACACATAATGAAAATTTATTTTCAATTACTACATTATATTTTTAAATTTTCTCCAATGTATGTTATGCTTGATATCCTCTATAATATTAGCAGAGAAAGAAATGTCATATGGTATATTTAATCAAGATATTAATAAGAAACAATGTCAATAAATTAACAAGAATATTTTTAGTTATGATATTAATAGGTAACCTTAAATCTGTGAGAAACATATTATATTTTATTTTTAAATTTCTTTAATGTGTATTGCATTCAACATCCATTTTATTATTACACGAAAAAAGAAATTGCACATGGCTTATATAATCAAATCACTAATTATAAATCAATGTCAATGAACTAACAAGAGTATTTTAGATATCATAGTAATATACTGAAGCATTCAATCTTAGCTTAATATTGAGCTTCATGTTTCCACCTAACCTGTATTTAAACCCTATATCCCAGCCCGCTCCTTATATATATATATATATATATATATATTGGGTATATATTTGAGATACATGCCTAAGTTATAAATTTTAACATTTCAATAACATTTTTTATTAATTCTTTTTTTTATTAATTATTAGTTCTTTTTTATTAAAGTATATAGAATGTGGCTCATATATATACATAAAAACAAAATACTAACTAAATATTCATTTTGTTGTAAATATTTTATTATACGTCAATTTTAAACTTTTTCTTTTTAAAGTACCCTTTTTTTATTAAAATGTATATTTTATAAAATCCAAGATGGAAGATGCTACAGTTAATTGTCTAAAAATAATTAAAGGGTTGGAAAAACTATTGTTTTAATCTGGGGAAGGTATTTTTAATTAAAGTTTTTACTAAAAATGGGATTAAGATTTTCTTTTGTTATAAATATTTTGTCAAATCTATTTCTAATCTGGAAATAGATTTGAATTTATTTTTGGATGTTATCTAACAGTTGAATCTTTCAAAAACAATTAACTAAGTAATTAAAAGTATTCCAGAAACACCTGGGCAGAGTATAAAATGGCTGGTTTTTAAATCACCAACAGATAGCTTAGCTATGACTGAGAGAACGGTACAGTTAACTGAATCCAAGCTGTTTTGAAATGTAAGCGTAGAAAGCTCATCACCTTTCTGACCTGTGAGAGTCATCTTCCACTGCTGTTATATCATGCTCCCATAGAATGAAGTAAGAGCCCGACTGGAGAATTGGGGAATGCTAAATAAAAGCTTGCTGTTATTTAAGAATCAATCACCATGCATGAGCAGACATTAAAATTTGGACTTTTAAAATAATGCAAGGTAAATTTTCAAGCCATAAGTAAAACTAGTCTAACTAATATCAAAATCCATTATCAAGACTTCTTCTCTTAATGTACTATTTAAGTTTATTTCTAATATGTAATATGTAAATTGCTCTCAAATAATTTCTATAAATTTAATTCTCTCTCATATGCTCTCACTTTCTTTAATTTTGGTGAGATCATTTATTTATTACTTGATTTTATATATCTATTTTAGTTATCATTAATATGCCAGTCTCAAACAATATGACAAATTGAATTTCTAAAATCTTTTCTTAGCTTTTTAAATAAACCTTCATGAATTAAGATTATTAACGTCCCCTTAAAATATAATGGATTATTAATTAATACACTCACCAGATTGTTTTACAAGCCAACATTTTATTTATGTTTTAGTATAAAAAAATATATATTTGTTTAACTCTAGATTTTCTACCCAGAGTGAATGCAGAGCTTAGGCTAATTACTGCTCTGAAACCTTATTTATTTTATAAATGTTATTATTCAATTCTAAAAAGGTGACTGATTAGTTGTTTTCTATAACTGCTACTTTTATTTTTACATACTCTTAAAATATCAAATACAGTACTTATATATTCCAGTTATTGTAAAATCAAGGAAGATGGGATTTATTTATTTTAAATAGCAGAAAAAAGAAGGGGGTAAATCTTAAAGTTTCTTTTACTAGATAAAATCTTTACATATATTTTATTTAGGGAAATCTCTCTCTCTCTCTCTCTCTCTCTCTATATATATATATATATATATATATATATATATATATATATATATATATATATATATATATATATATAACTGTATAGCTTATTATCTGTATAAATTATGGCATTCGAACTAGGGGTCATTTATTTTTAAAGCAGTAAAACTTATTCAATGTCATTCATGACATTTATCATTACTGCGTTACTGACATTAGGTGTATCTTTGTATGTATATATATATTATAATGATCCAGAGAAGGAGCTTAACATATCTGCATTACAAGGGAGCCATATAGGCATTTGAACCTAGAAAAATTTATATAGTAGGCAGATACGTAAGTTTAAAAAAAATTATATTGGTTGATTCCAGTCATTAGCCCATTGTCACCAGCTCAGTGGAACAGCAGAGATAATAAAATAATTCCTATCTAAAAACATTTTTTTAAAATAAAGGAAACCACTGCCAGAAATAACACACAAACATTTATTTAATTAAACATATATATAAAATTTAGCATTATTATTTTAGTATGTTTACATTTTAAAATTTAATTTACATTTTTAACTTTGATTTTAGATTTTAATTTACATTTAAATTTTTATAAGTTTACATTTTAATTTTTAGAAGTTTACACAGATGGATTTATAAAAGTTGTTTATAATGTTGAGTATAGATTGGTTACATAGATTACATGGTTTAAAACATTTCAGAATAAACATAAACGATCAAAATATAAAGTCATTGATGGAAATGCAGAGGGAAATTTATAAGAAACCCAATGGCATTCTTCATAAGATGCCGCATAGACACCAATAACTTAAAAGACATCCGAATAAATACGTTTTAGATACTCAACATAAGGTATCATTATTTACCGAATGTCTATATATTTTGATCAAATATGAAAACCAAAAACATAATTAACCGATAACGAATTCCTGCAAGCGTCTATACCCAACTTAAATTTAATGCATTTTTATTTAGAGTTTTGAGTATGAATAGACTACATAGATTGCATTTGAAAAGAAAATATTTTATCCCTTATTTAACTTTAGGCCAAAAGTTCGCAGTTAAACCAACGTCAATCCATCTGATATATTGATGTATTCAATGTAATATAAATATGACAGCACAAATATAGGTTAAGAAAAGAAATTGACTCTTGTCCAGATAGGAATACTACATCTATCTGATGAGAAGAGCAATAAAAAAACTCCATAGGAAAGAACTGTGGTCTCTGACTTATAATTCCTTCCATAGGCAAAACGAGAGTGTGCAGTGTATAAAGTGATTCTGCCTGTAGTTAATCTCATACTACATCTACTAATTACACCAATATATCCAATCCATTGACCTAATTCAACAACGGAACAAATAACCTAAGATTATCTTCCCCTAATATAACTTTACAAATCTATATAGCCATTCACACCTGACTTAAGTTTAACATTTATATAATTTAAATTGACAAAAAACAGAAATCATAATCAAAACTTAAAAGAACAGAAAAAAAAATGAAAATGATTTTAGAAAAAACAATACATCAAATTAAAATTACTTATTAATAAATAAAGTTGGTCAGATAGGATTCTATTTCAATTATTTTAAATATGGAAAGTTTTTAATTTAATGTTCATGAATTCACTAAAGTTCTTACGGTTTGAAAAGGTCCATAATTTGTAGTTGTTTGTAATTTCGAACGGGAATTCCCACGCCATTCGTAAGATATTGGTATCCAGTTAGCCATTGTTTTTTTATTTATCCAGAGGTCTTTTACTTTAGCTGGTCCTTAATGTAGAAAAAACAATGTCATATATTTTTTAATAAAACTGAAGGGATTGAAGAGTGCATCTTTTCAATCCCTTCTCCTTTAACTCTGCACTAACACATATAGTCACATCTCTCTTCTAATTTTCTTCAATCACTAAAAATTTTATTTTTTTTTTTATATGTAACTTTAGGATCCAATGGACATTACGTCATCGATGATGATGATTCTTCCATTGAGGTCCGATTTCCTGATGGATTTCTTTCATTGGCCATTAGTTTCTATTGTTTTCCTATCTGACCATTGCTTATACATTTAAATGTCCAAGGGCTAGTTCACTTGGACTAATTAAAATAATCATTTCCATTTTTTCAATAACATTAATTAATTTGTTTTGTACAATCATAGATATATTTTTATCTTTAAATCTTTACTGACAATTTAGTTTTAAAATACTTCTTTTTTTTTTAATTTTTCATCTGTGTGATTTTATATATATATGAATTTAGTATCGAATTTTAATTTTCAATTTTTAATTCTTAAAACAGAAGTTTTATTAGCAAACTTTTATTTTTTTGATGTTTAATAATAAAAAAAAACATGTAACATCGTATGTGCCCATTACATATTAGTAAACTTGCTTAAAAAAAATTTACTTAGGGTTAGTATATTACGGTACACGATTAACAAATATTTACAAAACATTCGGTTAGTATAAAGACTATATAAAAAATGCTTACTATCATTTTCCTAAGGACCATCCATGTTTACACCTCCTCTTCCCCCAAGAGTTCTATTTTTTATACATTTTATTTTTACACATGACATGACAAGCAAATTTTATAAATTATTTATTTAAGAAGGTTGCACTGAGGTAAATATGTTTTAAGAAATAATGGGTTTAAATGTGTATATTTGCAGCACAATTATAAATATTATGAACTTATTTATGACTGACTGAAATGCTTACATAGGATTACACTGAAGTAAATTCCCAAACAGTACTCATCATAAGATACCACATTTACGATCATAAACTTACGTGGCTGTGTGTGCCTATACACATTAAAGTATAATATATATTAACAAAAAAAAACATATGAATTGCAACCTTTTGACTTTCTTTTTAACAAAATACAATTTAAAATTATTTATACTTTCTCGTGTTTAATATATGTACAATTTCTTTCTGGCAGTGCTTTTATAAGATTTAAAGTATTCGACTTTATGTAACCAGATAAAAATATTTCATTTTGGAAAAAGAAATTTACTCAGAGTCCTCATGGTTTATCAAAGATCGCCCCATATTGGGCACCAATTATAATGATCCGGAAAAAGAGCTTAACGTATCTGCACTACAAGGGCGCCATCTAGGCATTTGAACCTAAAAAAATTTATATAATAGGCAGATACATAAGTTTAAAAAAAATTATATTGGTTGCTTCCGATCATTAGCCCATTGTCACCAGCTCAGTGGAACAGCAGAGATAATAAAATAATTCCTATTTAAAAACATTTTTTAAAATAAAGAAAACCACTGCCAGAAACAACACACAAACATTTATTTAATTAAACATATATATAAAATTTAGCGTTATTATTTTAGTATGTTTACATTTTAAAATGTAACTTACATTTTTAACTTTGATTTTAGATTTTAATTTACATTTTAATTTTTATAAGTTCACACAGATGGATTTATAAAAGTTGTTTATAATGTTGAGTATAGATTGGTTACATAGATTACACGGTTAAAAACATTCCAGAATAAACATAAACGATCAAAATATAAAGTCATTGATGAAAATGCAGAGGAAGATTTATAAGAAACCCAATGTCATTCATCATAAAATGCCCCATAGACACCAATAACTTAAAAGACATCTGAATAAATACGTTTTAGATACTCAACATAAGGTATCATTATTTACTGGATGTCTATATATTTTGATCAAATATGAAAACCAAAAAACATAATTAACCGATAATGAATCCATGCAAGCGTCTATACCCAAATTAAATTTAATGTAATTTTATTTAGAGTGTCGAGTATGAATAGACTACCTAGATTGCATTTGAAAAGAATATATTTTATCCCTTATTTAACTTTAGGCCAAAAGTTCGCAGTTAAATCAACATCAATCCATCTGATATATTGATGTATTCACTGTAATACAAATACAACAGCACAAATATAGGTTAAGAAAAGAAATTGACTCTTGTCCAGATAGGAATACTACATCTATTTGATGAGAAGAGCAATAAAAAAACTCCATTGGAAAGAACTGTGGTCTCCATCTTATAATTTCTTCCATAGGCAAAATGAGAGTGTGTGGCATATAAAGCGATTCTGCCTGTAGCGAATCTCGTACTACATCTACTAATTACACCAATATATCCAATCCATTGACCTAATTCAACTATGGAACAAATAACCTAAGATTACCCTCCCCTAATATAACTTTACAAATCTATATAGCCATTCATGCCCGACTTAAGTTTAACATTTATATAATTTAATTTGACGAAAAACAGAAATCATAATAAAAACTTAAAAAAACAAAAAAAAAAAAAAATGGAAATGATTTTACAAAAAAAATACATCAAATTAAAATTACTTATTAATAAATAAAAATGGTCAGATAGGATTCTATTTCAATTATTTTAAATATGGAAAGTTTTTAATTTAATGTTCATGAATTCACTAAAGTTTTTATGGTTTTAAAAGGTCCATAATTTGTAGTTGTTTGTAATTTCGAACAAGAATTCCCATGCCATCCTGAAGATATTGGTATCCAGTTGGCCATCTTTTTTTATTTATCCAGAGGTCTTTTACTTTAGCTGGTCCTTAATGTAGAAAAAACGATGTCATTTCTTTTTTTTAACAAAACTGAAGGGATCGAAGAGTGCATCTTTTCAATCCCTTCTCCTTCAACTCCACACTAACACATATAGTCACATCTCTCTTCTAATTTGCTTCAATCACTAAAATTTTTATTTCCCTTTTTCTTTTATATGTAACTTTAGGATCCAATGGACATTACGCCATCAATGATGATGATCCTTCCATTGAGGTCTGATTTCCCAATGGATTTCTTTCATTGGCCATTAGTTTCTATTGTTTTCCTATCTGACGATTGCTTATACATTTAAATGTCCAAGGGCTAGTTCACTTGGACTAATTAAAATAATCATTTCCATTTTTTCAATAACATTAATTAATTTGTTTTGTACAAACTTAGATATATTTTTATTTTTAAATCTTTACTGAGAATTTAGTTTTAAAATACTTCTTTTTTTTTATTGCTCATCTGTGCGATTTTATATATATATGAGTTTAGTATCGAATTTTAATTTTCAATTTTTAATTCTTAAAAAAGAAGTTTTATTTGCAAACTTTTTTTTTCATGTTTAATAATAAAAAAATAAAGTAACATCATATGTGCCCATTACAATATATATAAATATATATATATATATATATATATATATATATATATATATTACATGCTACTAATCTGGGGGTTGCGACAAGTTCGAACCCATAGATTTCTTTTCAAGCCTTGTTCTGAGGATAGTTGACCTCCCCAGAACCATTTATTTAATATAAAAAGGCCTTTGGTGATGATTCTTTAAGTCTGGCACAAGCTAGGCTGGCCTATCCACTTTCTTCATATCTAGGCCTGCATGTCAACAATGCTCCACATCATGCCTATCCACTTCATTCTCATCCAGAAGCATGATCGTTTCCACTTAGTTATTTTTGGCTATTATGTCAGTACCATGCAAACTTCGTATTATTATTTTTTTTGCTTATAAACCTAATTTTAGTCCTGTAATAATATTAAAAATTGTGATCTGTTCAAAATATATATAAATGCCAAATTCTAGTTTTATAAATTAAACTTATTTCAGTCTTATACAACCCCACCATCGTAACTTATTTCTGTATTTAAGAGTATCTATTTGCCTTGGAATAAATATAGCTTTATTCTTACCAGCGCTACTTAAGACAACTTTCATTAAATATTTTGTCATATAATCAAATGTCATTTTCAAATGTGTTTTACTTATTTTCATGACTGTAATGGCATTAAAATAGTTTTCTTATATATATAATGAATCTCGCAACACTCCCTGAAATCATGTTAGTCACTACATTTCAGAACCATAACCCAAAGCGTTAATAGCAATGTTATGTAACTTCTTTTTAAATTGGCATTTTAATATTGGACCCACCAAAGATGTGTGCTTATTTATAATATATCATTTGGCTAATAAAGAGCATATGAGAAATAATAGCATGAATGAAACTATGTAATCATCTCCCGCTTGCTCATTCATGCACATACTAATGTATACAAATAAGTCATAATGTATAATAATTTTTCATTATATTAAACTATATTTTTATTATCTAACTTATCTGAGTAGTTCAAATTCCCTTTATAGCCATGTGTATACATATTTTAGTTAAGTCATAGTAATAGATGTCTCATTGTCTTCTTTGCTTTGCTAGTGGGCCAGATTAAAATTAATTCTCATGTGCCATCACTATTATGTTATTCATTAGGTGTTAGATATGGGGCTTAGAGAGTGGATTTGAATTCAGGCTGGTCCCTGATTTAAATCTTGGGCTTGACTGGGTTTGAAGTACATTTTGTGAGTTCCAGCTCATGTTATATGGGTAAACATGTTTTGACTGTACAATATATATATATATATATATATATATATGTGTATATATATATATATATATATATATATATATATATACACACTTAAATTTATAAGAAACATGCTAAAATATTCAAATACTATGTACCATATCACCATAAAATTCAAATATGATACTTTTAAAGTTTAAAAGCTTAGGAAAAGTATTGCTTCCATAATTTTATCAAATCATCAAAACACTATAAAATTATAAAAATAATTTATCTTGGATAAAGATGATTTGAATGCTATTTCTTCTGGTATTTAACAAAAGAAGCTCGGTTAGAGCTATTGGAATGCTCATTATATTACATATTGGTAAATGCAAGCTACATATGTCATATGACAAATAACATGATTTTATAATATATACATATATAGATGTATGATCACTAAATGGAGCTTTACCAATAGCTCCTAACAAGCTTTGTTCACATAAACACCAAGAAAGATAGAACTCAACATATTTTTCATTGTCTCCCACCTCCAGACCATGCTTTCAAGCTAGTTGGCTCACATCAGTCAAGGGTTGGAAGACTAGATATAAATACTAACTCTAAAATCAGCATTTATCAAACACATATCTATCAGTTGGAAAGCATAAAATTTTTCTCACGTAATGTCTTCAAATCCAGCTTAACAAACTAGATAGCTATATGGTTCTAAAATCAGTTCAGTTTCACCATATAGTAAAAGACTCTGCAATATATATCATTGCAACTACCTTCGAGGGTACATTTATGATAAACAAAAGTTATAAATTTTGCAACTTGCTTTAGTCTTGCATTTTATGATCACTAGATGGAGCTTTACCAATAGCTCCTAACAAGCTTTGTTTACATAAACAAAGAGAAAGAGAGAATTCAATATTTCTTTCATTGTCACCCACTTCCAGACCATGGTTGTGAGCTAGTTGGCTCACATCAATGAAGGATTGGAAGACTAGAAACTAGATCTAAATACTAACTCTAAAATCAGCATTTATCAAACATGTTTCTATCAGTTTGAAAGCATGAAATTTCTCAGATACCTAATGTTGTCAAATCCAACTTAACAAACTAGATAGCTATATGGGTCTGAAATCAGTTCAGTTTCACCATGTAGTAAAAGCCTCTGCAATATATATCATTGCAAAAACATTCAAGGGTACATTTATGATAAACAAAACAAGTTATAAATTTTGTAACTTCCTTTTAGCTTGCATTTTATTAT